>JANHGN010003659.1:0-90119 GCA_024605025.1 Megaceryle maxima | reverse complement strand
CAATGTTCCCCCTCACATCCAGTAAGGGATGGAGATTCTCCCTGGTTCTCCTTTTATTGTTGATGTACTTGTAGAAATTCTTTTCTTGTCCTTTATGTCAGTGGCCAAGTTGAGTTCTAGCTGGGCTTTTGCCTTCCTAATTTTCTCTGTATAACCTGACAAGATAAGATCTCTGTACTCCTCCCAAGTTGCCTGGCCATTCTTGCAAAGGTGGTAACCCCTCCTTTTCTTCCTAAATCCACAAAGCTCAGCAGGGAGAGGAAGATACAGTGCAGGGGCTGAGTATCCAGGAACAGCTGCTGTTCTTACACTCTTGTACCAGTTACGGCGCCGGCTTACAGCTGAGTGCGAAGGTTAACTGGCATGATAAGGGGTTATCTGCCAGGCTCCTCCATTTGGCTGCTTTCAGGCAGGTTTCTCCCAAATTGCTTTGGGAGCAGACAGCTGTAAAAAGCCTTGCAATTGCTCCAGTGAGGTTTACCAGGAAGCAACCCTGAATATTGCTGGCACTGGTATGAATATTCCTGTCTCCTCTGCAGACATCTGCTCTGAAAGCTGTGCAGTGGCCACACTGCAGGCCAGCTATTACATTTACTACTGTTAGGAGGATACTTCTGACAAGGAAAACTAATTCCTGTGCAGTTCTTGTCATATGAACTGTAGACACTTCTTGAATGTAAAATGTCTTTCTGGGTATACTCCAGCTTCAAAATCCTGACTGCACCAGCCCTAGTGATTCATTCTCGTTCAGAGCTTGCAAATCTAGATTACTATCTGCAGTAGCTTTTCTGGCTTAGTCTTACCTGAGTATATTTTCAGCCGTATGCCCTGCTTGCACCACCCTACAGATTCACTTGGAGGAAAGAAGACCACCTCTACTCCACAAGTTGAACATGAAGCATCACTTCTCTACTTGGAAAATGTGTGTTCGCTCTCTTTAAACTCAGATGCATATCAGATTTTTTAAAAAGAGTTATAGAATACATGTATTAGAGAAAATTAATTATTAACATCAGTCTGAGAATTAACAGGTCAGGGAAATATGAAAGTCACATCCTAGAACTCAGATAACCATGGCAGCAACACAGCTGCATGTACAATTCCCTGATCTTTCAGCACAGTCAAGCTTACCAGCTTAAGTAAATAGTGAATCTAAATGACAAAACTTACATTTATGTCTTAAAATTAGTCAATTAGCAACCAATTTTTGTCTTTTTGTTTCCCCTTTTTACTTCCTTCAAAATGCGTAAAAAAGGTCTGATCTAAAAAAAAAACCCAAACAAAGAAAACCAATAGAAAAAAGCATTTCTCTCTTGCCTACTTTGTTGTCCATGAAAGAATCTAATGTTGAGTGAGGGACTAAAGGATGACAACATCACAAATACAGAGGAAGATACAGCAAACTAAGGGTACAAACAATATTTTGTTATGTTGCTTAGCACCTTTCCAGATGCTAACCACAAACAGAAGATAAATACAGGTCAAATGCATCCCAGTCCATGTAAGAAGAGGCAAAATTCATTGAAAGGTGTTAAGAAGCTTCTTGTTCAAGTGTGGGCCTCCAAAAAAATTTGAACAAAAAGCAGAAAAAACCCCACACTTAATGGTTCAAACAAGCAAGGTAGTTCTAAAACACCTTTATAGGCTTCTTCATAAGCATCCAGCAAGAACCTCTTTGTCAGTGAAAAAAAAAACCAAACCTGGCCCAGCAAACATTCTCTTTGCAAGTTAGTTTCAAAAACTTCTGTCCCTGAATGGTAATTGATTTTATTAAAGTTATTGTAAGTTTTCTATCTAAACCCAGAGGTAAAACGTTCTAAATAAACTGGACTTCCATCCCATTATTATGGAAATAGTGGTCAGATAAGCACTTTTTCCATGTCAAAAGTGGGTTGTTTTTTTTAAAAAAAAAAAGGAATCGGTGCCTTGTGGCAGTCAAAAGAGAGGAAAGCCATAAGAGGACATAAGGGTCTGACTAACAGACTCAGAAGTGCAATTGAGAATATTTTTATACGAGAAATCACTCTGTTTCTCAACTTGTATGGGATGTTTTGTTCACAATAGATCAGCAGAATGCTCTCATGTTTAAGCATGTACCTCACAGATGTCCTTGAGATGCTTGATATAGACTCGTTCTGTGTTCATAATTTCCTGTATAACGTTGGTTCTCATCTGATCCTTGTTTTCAGCTATTTTCTGACGATGTTTGCTAATATTTGCATCTTGTTCTTCATCCTGGATACTATTACAATTTTCTGTCACTTCTTCCTGATTCACTCGCAGCTGCAGCCAGAACAAACAAAGCAAACTAGAGTAAAGCAGCAAACTTTTACGAAATGTGATAAAACTATTACAAACTTCTTAGAATTGAGAGGATTTGCTACAGAAACGTTGCCATTCTTACTTTACAGAGAGGGTTCTACAACAGGAAATATCTCACTGTACCCAACTGCATATTCAAATAAGGTGGTTAAACACCTGGCTTTCTACCCTCAGTATCTGAGAGGTACCATGTTGTGTTGCCTGTGTATTTTTCAGACATCGTTCAATTTTATACCATTCAAGAGTTATACTGTCATTGATCTTCCTGAGTTCTGACTAGGGAGTTCAGATTGTGAACCAGATTGTTCACAATGTTGTGGTAATAAATTTCTCCCTATTTTACCAAGAAATCACCAAAGCATAGCTTTCCTCACTCCCTCATGAAAACTGCTGCATCCTCCCCATATATATGCTGATACCTCTCAGTTAAGCTTTCTCCTGCCCTCATTTCTTTTGAGAAATTCCTTTACAAAAGGAATGTATGTTACAAAAAGACCACACAAAGGAAGAAGCCAGGGTTAAATGTGTCAGAGGAGATAAGTGATGTTGGGGTGTGATTCTCTATTATTTTTTTCCTTGTGAAGTCATTAGGAGTTACACCCTGATGTTCAGACACAACCGAGCTGATGATCATGCCCTTCACTTCAATATAATGCCATGACCACTGCTGTTGCACTCTGCTGGGAATCTCATATGACAACAGTTCAAAAGCAAGAGAGTTACTCACCCTGACAAAGCTAGCTGGAAACCAGGCTTCCTTGTCCTCATTTCTTCCCCACCACCAGTCTTTGTTGGAAGCTTCTAGAACTCTAATGACATCTCCAGCTTTGAAGCCCAGCTCTTGATCATCCATAGTTACGTGGTCCCAGAGAGCTTCTGCATACACAATGCTACCATCACTTATCAGCTAAGATGGGAAGAAAATGAGGTTGTGAAGGACAAGAGATAAACAATGAAGAGTTTATAAATTAATAAAAGAGCCAAATACCTCACTAGAGTGCCCAGGATTAGATAAAACTAAAATTCTGGATTTTCAGCAATCTACGCAATGTTTATTAGTGAGAACAGTAAGAGTCCTACTCCAGAGCAGTTACACAGGCTAACAAGTTACACTCCCAGTGACTCACTGTGCTCTTCCCATGGCATTTGCTCATGGGTCCTGACAGAGACAGAACACCATTGCTACTGAATTCTTCACTACGCTGGCTACTTGTGCTTCTTATTAATACAAAACCTCAGACTTGCTGAAAACTGTGTCCGTCCCCCCCCCAGCCTGCTGTTACAGCAATGGAAAGCCCAGAACATTACCTCATTAATTGCTAGCTGCTCCCCTCCAGGCTGCAGGTACCTGGGAGTGGCTTGGCAGAGCTCCTCATAACTGTAATCTTCTTCACTGCCATTGTCATCCACTAAGGCTGAAGACTCAGTCCCACCATCTGCAGTAACTAAAACAAAGGTGCAACAGCTGTTTGCTTCATCATCTTTATGATTCCCAAACAAAACAACACAAGAGGAATAGCTGAGAAATTGCCTTTGTTGTCACAACTATAACAATAGCAGCAGAAGAGGAGGGCAGCAGAGCTCTCAGGAAAAACACTTTTCTGCTATTAAATACCTTTTACTCTTCTTCAGAATTTTCTCATTTAGCAGCTGATGAAACTGCAAAATTCTCCTTTTTATCAAAAAAAAAAAAAAAACAAAAAAAAAACCAAAAACAAAACCCAAACAAATGAACAAAAAACCCCCCATAAAACAAACAAACAAAAAAACCCAACCAACCAACCAACCAAACCTACAGCCTTTATTTATTTATTTGTTACCCAGAGGAAATCTCCAACACTCTGAATCAGAAGGGAGGTCTCAATGCTATCTCCCACATGGCAGATGAGAGAGGTCCAATGTGGCCCTGCCAGTCCCAGGGGTCTGCTGTCAGTCCCAGGCTGGGTGCCATCACATCATCACATACCTACAAAGATGTAACCACTCATCACCTCCGTGCCACCAACCCATGGGAGGGGTGGGCAGCCCAGGCCACAGACCCTGCTCTCAGCCATCTGCCCTCACATCACCCCTCCCATGTGCCAGAGGAGGCTCTGGCAGCACAGAGGTACCTACAGGGAGGCCCAAGGGGACAGGGAGTCTGGACTGAACACATTGCAACTGCCTGAGAAAAGACTTGATCTAATTGCCCCAAATCACAAAAAAATCTTTGTTTGACAACAGTACATTTTCTGATCAAAAAGGCAGTTTTGTAAAGAAATGGAGGACAGAACTAAGATGTGCTTCATCTTATTACAAAGCCACATAAACCAAGAGAAACATCATGTAAGTGACTGTCACTAGATCTGCAGCTGCTGTCTAAAACTGTAAAGCCCATTTGGCCTTTACATCACTGGGTGGTAGAACCTTTTGGTGATCATCTCCACACTGTGAGATGAAGAAATCTGGGGACTGATCTCAGGAACAAGTAATACTGACTGACTTATGTCCACACTGCTCAGTGCTAGACCCTTTCAGAGTAGGTTTGCCTTTGAAATCCAGCTATAATGTTCAAACAGATCAGGGGATGATCAAGCAATCAAGAATCATGACCAATGGTCCAGTGCTTGAGTACACTCTCTGATCCTTGTTAATTTATCCCTAAAGATTTATTCCTATGGCAGGTCCGCGCTATGTATAACTAGGGAGTCTGAAGAACTTACAGTGCTCAAAAATCCAATAAAAAATGAAAAAATAAAAAAGATTAAAGAAAAATTTCAGAGTGTGCTGCTAGAACTGAATTCCTTTTCTAATGGTTACTGTGTCCCAGATAAGCTGCCACACAGCCTGCAGAGCATCTCTCTCCCCCCCGAATGCCTGGAAAGGGACCTTTAAGTGGAGTTATTCAACCTGCCACTTCCACCAAGCAGCCAGGCCAAGCAGCAGAGCCCTGACCCTGCCTCTTCTCTGCCCTACTTCAGATCTGGGTACCGCCAGCCTGCCGAGCTCTGGGGTCCAGATGGGTGAGAGTTGCAGAGAGGACTCCTGGCTTTACTCCACACACCTACACAACTAACAGGCGCACTGTTGTCTGTCCATTATTTACCCTATAGGGACAGCCACTTCAACCCCCTCCTTATGGGCACTCATACCATCACTAGCATCTTTGGTCATTTGGGTATTAATTTGCAAGAGAGATCAAAGCTGATTACTTCACAGATTCACTTAAAAACTTGTACATTTCTTCTTTCCTTTTAAGGTGGAAAAATACAGCATAGTCTTGATTTAACAGAATAGAGCTATTCAATCATTCTCTTCTACAGCATTTTAAATATATACTCACATTAATGGTATAATCTGCCTAACCAGGAAGGATGCAGAACCTCTCTTTAAAAAATCAAGATATCTTTTTTCCCTACAAACTCATAACCCTGAGCACTGGTAAACTTTTAAAATACATCTTGTGAAACTTACTGAAAGTGCTTTATTTAAAAATCTGCAAATAAGTAATTCATTAAATCAAATTTTAATTATAGAGCAACGTAGAAAAGATTAATCCCAGTCATCCTTTTATACATCTCCAATGTACTATCGGCAGTGCCTGTTGGTTTGTTCCAGTAACAACAGCACGTTAAAACAACCTAATTCATTTGGCTCCAGATGAAAAATGACTGTGATTTTGGGACCGACAACTGCTCATTATTCTTTACTAAATCAACAAGCTTACGTTGTCATCGTAGTTAAGACTCAAGGAAAACGCGGTCACTTGCACCCTGCATCTCTTGTTTATAGGCAGAAATGTAAGAGGTAGGGATGGGCTTTCTCATTCACACCAACAGGATGCAAAAACTTAAAGGACAGCCTGGGACTGATTCTGGTCTCATAGCAGCTTTGTCACCAGTGTAAAGCTAAAGGCTCTTCTGGGTGACACAGTATAAGCATGACCAGAATCAGGCCCTCTCTGACTGCCACAATTTATCAGTTCAACCTAAAGACACTGTAAAAATAGCACGAGAGACTGTGTTCTACTCACACGTACCCATCTGAAGGCTCTCCAGACTCCAAAATCGTGCCATTCCCCCCCTGGCTACCATGCTGCTGTCAGACTCGATCCTAGGGCAAGTGTGATGCTGGGTCCTGAAGGGCTGGCAGAGTATCACAAAAGGCTCTGAGCTACCCACAGCGCAGAGAACCAGCCTGCTCGCTGCCTTCAGCTCCCAGCCCTGCCTCCAAGTCCAAGCTCGGCTGGGAACTGCCAGCGGCGCACACTCGGGCTGGCCGCCGCGAACTCACAGCTCTCTGACATCATGGGGTGCCCTTAGGGAGGAAGTTCCAGAAAAGAAGCAAAAACCTGGCTGCCTGGCCCCAGCCACACTGTGCCTGCAGCCGCCTGCGCCGCCCAGACCACTCCCAAAGTGCCTGAGCAACTCAAACACAGCAAGCCAAGGAGTACATTTGTTTTTCATTACAGCAGCTTAATGCAATTTCAATCTATATTCAAATGACTGCAATTCAAAGGAAAAGACTATTTGGATGGGAGATGGGAGTTCCTTGTATTACAACACTGTTCAGAGTATCAGTCTGCCTTTGTTACATTATACGGGTTAAAATTCCAGCAGAAGTAAACAATGAAGGTATTTTTCTTGTGGCTATTAAAACTTCTCTTGCTTCACAGGCAAATGCTGTATCATTATTTAGGGCACAAGCAGCTGAAGCGTTAAGGCTGCAACAGACTACTCCCAGGAAAAGAGGAGAGGACGAAGCCATTTTCTCACTGAAACTACAAACTTAATTCAGCTGCTCCAGAAAATAGGGAAAGAAGCAGGAAAGCATCCCAACAGTCCAGCTTTAACTGGGACTGACCAGCCAGAGCACAACCTCATTCGTTCACCATGGGCCAGGATTTACCACGCTTACATCTGAGTCATTTTTCACTGAAGCTGGATCAGATGGTGCTCTGGCAGCTAAGGCAGGAGCTGCTCCCACCAGCAGAGTGCAAAGCCCACTGCAGCCTGTGCTTATACATAGCACTGTATTTACAGTTTGGAAACCTCCATAATCATTGTGGCTCATTCTTTACCTTCAAACTGTGAACCTGTCTTGTAACTGGGGGCTGCCAGCCTCAGGGATATGTTCATGAAGCCCTGGAGGCATTTCTGAACACAGTGACTTCTCAACACCCACTGAAATCACATGGTTTTCCATAGTGCTGCCTCAGATGGAGAAGAAAAGGCCAAACATCGCCCTGCAATATTAATGCCATCTTCCTGGAAAAATCCATACTGTGCTGCACTGCAAAGGAGGCTGATAGGAATTCTGTTCTGAATCCCCAAACTTCTCTAATATTTCTTTCTGTCAGGACACTCATTGCATAGCACAGTAAACCCAAGCTACTACATTTTATAAGGTGTTTATACACAGCCCCACACATTTTTCTCAGCACAACTCATTAAAAACAATCTACCCAGCAAAGAGAAGTGACACTGCAGTGCTGATGATCCTGGGATCTGCAAGTGAAGGCTTCACAACTTTCATCAGCTAGAGCAGAAGCTCTTTGTCATTTCAAACCCCTAACTGTAGGGGGAAAAGAGCTGAACTGACAAAGGAAAATGAGACCAAACCCCACACAGCTCTTTTGGAAGATGAATTAAAAGCTACCTCTGAAAAACAGTCATTTGGTTTGATTCTTGCAGAAGAGAATGGACTGTTTGCTTTTGCCTGATGACTAACCCAGTGGCACCACGGGATGCTGATGGGGGCAGGGGGATCTGTTCTCTCTCCTCTGCACAGGCATGTATAGCAACTGTGCAGCCACAAACTGAATCACCACAAAAGTACTAATTTTGGGGTGAGCTGGTGGTGGCTTCATTTCCTCATCGGATCAGCCAGGCAGGGGAGGAGGTGCAGGCTGTCCTTTGTAGTGGCCGTCCACAGTGACCCTGTCCAAATGCATACTGAGCTGGTTTAACCACTGCGCAGAGCACTTTGAAAAGGCTGTGGGTTACACACACTAAAATACTAAAACTAAATGCTAGTTTATTTGCCTCAAGAAAATCCAGTTCTAGATACCCCTCTGGTATCATAGGACCCTCCTATGGGCAGACCAAAGGTCCCCTCACCTATTGCTCTGACAGCACCAGTAGCAGATGCTCAAGGTAGACCATAAAAATAGATGAGGCATGTAATAGCATTTTTCTGATATACTTTCCTAAATTCCAGCTATCTGTAGATCAGATTCAGATCCCTCCCGGGGCAGGTGATTAAGTGTGTTTAACAAACTGAATTTTTCAAACAATTTTTTGAATTTTGCTCAACTTTGGAGATTTTAAATATCATGTGTAGCAATTAGTTTCATAGTTTAATTTTGTGAAGTTTGAAAAGTATCTTTTATTTTGTACTTGCTATCTGATTATTTCATTTGATGCCTTTTAGTTCTTACATTATTGAAACAATTTATTATCTGTTCATTTTTCATATGGCAGTCAGACTTTTATTCCCCTATTATCCTTTTTTCCAAGCTGCAGAGACCTGGACGCATTAATCACTTCTCACACAGAGATGCCGAGTAGGTTTTCTCGTCCTTTTGCCTTTCCCTGTATCGTGCCCTGTAAAAGATGCCTTTTGAGGTGGAAAGGAATGGGAAGATGTCCCCCACACACCACACCAGTGGCACAATTGGGCTTTCTGTTTTGTTCTCTATTCTCTTCCTACAAATTCCTGCCCTTTTATTTACTGTTTTGACTGTTACTATGCACTGAACTGACACTTTAATTGTTAGGATTGCAAGATCTCTTCCTGAATGACAATATCCAGCTCAACGTCTATTCTTCTGCAAGCATACCAGGTTCGTGTTCCTCCATGGGCACTATGTGCACTACCTTGCCTTTATCAACACTGAATTCACCTGCCCCCAGTGCAGTGAATTGCATCTCAGAATTGTGAATTCCTTCCGCAGCTCTGTTCAAGCAGCTTGTGCTTTTACTATTGTGAGTAATTTAACACACAAGCAAGAGTTATAATTTCATTCCATACCTCCGTTCCCACATTATTTGTGAAGACACTGAACATCTGACTCTATTCATAAGCTCTCTCTCTCCCTAAAAGGATGCATCACTCTCCTTGTCGTTAGTTAGTGCTTGCTTGTTAAAGCATGGGAGGATCTTCCCTCTTACCCTGGGCCTCTATTAAGAGACATTTGTAAGAGATCTTGTCAGAGGCCTCTTGGAGATCCAAGTAGCCTATACCTACTGAATCCCCTTGGTCACATCCTCAGTGATTTTTTTTCAGAAAATGTGTATTTGTGGGGCACAACTTTCCTCTACATAGGGCACACAGACTTTTCTTCACTGTAAGGGTCCACCAGTCTGTTAATGTTACTGTTACAGTTTCTAAGTCCTAAATACATTCTTTATATATTATATGTACTACATCAGATTCAGTGGTCTACTGCTCCGCGGATCCTTCCTGATACTTCTCTGGCTGCCTTCTTCCCTGTAGTGATGAAAGTTTTAAGGAACAAATTCCAGACTGAAGCACTAGCTCAGAAATGCAATTCTTAAATCCCTCTAGAAGTCTTGGTTCTGTCAATTTCTTACTATTCATTTAGTCACTCTAAAACTTTTACTGGCATTTAGAGACAGATCCTTACCTAATTTGAGCTCAGGTTTTATTTCTCAGGCACTTACAAGGCCTACAAACTGTCTGGCAGTCTACCATATTTTTCAAAAAGGATGTAGTTTTTATATATTTAAAAAATGGTTTCTATATTCCCATAGCTTTACATTAAAATTGCTAGAGGTTTGGGTTTTTTTCTGTTTGGATACAATTCAACAATCTGAAGGATGCCTTTTTTTTTTTTTTTTTACCCTTCTCCGGTGTTTCCAAATTCTGTTTTGACAGGTGACATGAATTTGCTCTAATCTTCTAATATGCTGTCCTTGAACAGTCTCCATTCTGCCTGTAAGCATTCAACACCATTTTGTCTGCTCCTTTAAATTCCTTTGTTACATAAATGACTTCTCAATTCTGTCTACTTTCTCTCTTTTAAATTAAAACACATACTGTATTGGATTTTTTTACTCTTCTCACCATTTCAAGGATATTAGCTGAGTGCATTATGGACACAGAGGTCAAAGTTCATTATGCAGCTGTATTTGGTCAAGGAACAGCAGCCTAAATTGCCTGCTTCTTCCAGTCAAGGTCACCTAGCTTAGCTCAGAAGTCTATGGAGTCAGATGGGACACATCCCACCCTTACAAAAGCAGCTCTTACATATGATCATGCACACACATCAGGAACAGTTCAAGACTTGTTTCCCTTCTTGTAGGTCTCCTCATTAGCTGCACTGAGGGGTTAATTATGGTACACCTGAAAATGCAGCACTCTGCCCATTACAACACTTAACACACAGGACAGCAATTTAAGTGTCCTTTTATGACTGTATTTGCTGACCTTGGAACTTCTCTGGTTTCTTTGGTTTGTCACGTTTACTGTCACCATCCTGGTCACCATGGATGGTTCATAATTTAATCTTGTCACTATACTTTCTCCCATTTAGGCATGGCATTTCAGTCCACAGATCCTTTGACATTCAATGATACAGTCAATTTGTTTATCTGATTTGGCTCTTAGTTTTTCTATAATACATTAGAGGCCTTTTTCACTAGTATAATCCTTTCTGTTATTCCTATACAGTGATACAAAATGCTGGTTATGCTCCACTGGTTATCCTCCTTCCACAAAGTTTCTGACATATGCCATCTATCTTCTTTAAAAAGAAGTTTATTTCTCCATCTTACTTTTTAAACTTTCCATATTACTGGCAGTGTTGCTTCTTTCTCCTAAATCCTCTTTAGAAATTTATCCAACTGTTTCTGACTATTTCTTGCTTGAGTTTTGTCAGCTTCTGCCCACCCCTCATTTGAAGATGCAGTGATTTATGACATCATGCTGTCCTATATTGGGTATTATTTCACCTTGCCAGCTTTCCCCCAATTCTTTGTTAAGAAACTACTCCAAAATCTCTTGACTTGCATGTCAGCAGCCTGCTTTTGTTTTGGTTTAGAAAACAAAGCAACTTTTTATTTCAAAAGACAAATAATCTAAATCTTCCTCTTTTTAATACGACTTTCTGCATGAAGGTGCCTGGAGGTAAAAAGGCCTCTCTGTCCAACACTGAGTGTCATATTGACAGTATTTTGGTCAATTTTACCATTGGACTCCTGGTCTTTTAGCTTCTACCTGACAGCTTCAATATTGCCTCCAGTGCTTGCCTCCTGTCCATCACACTCTCCCTCGCACCCACCTGCCGCACAGCTATCACCTCCCCTCTGCAGTCCCTGGGACTGTCTAGGTGCTTCACCTGTTGTACCCACGGCTCCCAACACACTGCTGGGTCCTGGTTGTATCATCAAGCCCAGCTATTATCCATGTGACTAAATCCCATTACCCACCAGCACAATTTTTATCTTTTCCTATCAGTTGAGAGTCACATTCTTCAAAGTATCACATAGCCATGATCCTCCAGTCCAGAGGCTTTTCTGCCCCCAGAAACACTGCAACTGCTTAGCCTGCAGTGGTGGATTTCATGATGCCCCTTCAGGTCCTGTCCATGAGTCTTTCTGCCTCCCTGAGCTTTTCAGGCACTTTGGCTGCAGAATACAGCCATCGCCATGGATCTGCTTGCAACATCAGACATATTCCACCACTACCTGGTAATCAGAAACACAGCATTCAGTGTAGTATCCTGGGAATTTGCACTTCCTGAATATTGTCCTACTTACATCCTCGCTCTTTTGGGGTGGGGGAGCAAGGATGGAGTAGCAAAGCAATGGTAGCAAGCAGGAAACTGTTTTCTCTCAAGGAGTGATTAATAACTTCAGTTTGTTCACTTCCATGACCAATAATGTATTTGGGGTGGGGTTTGTTTATTTAATTGGTGACAGGGATGGAGAACCTGAAAATCTCCTCTCCTCAACAGCCAGTTTGTTGGCACCTCAGTACCTGAGCTGTGCTCCACACAGGCTGAAAACTACTTGGTTACCCAACCTTGATGAACTTCTAAAAGTTTGACAGTAGTTTAACATCATAGGCAAACATCCAGGACAGGATACTACTTGAATTAGAGACATTTAAATTTATTAATCTAAAGTCCTGAATGCACATTTGAATGAACCATCTAAATCAGCAGGTATTTGTCACAATTAGAACAGCTGAGAGAACAATCCACCTCATCCAAAGGCAGCTCCTGCTCTAACCTTCATTGACTGCAATGGCTACAGCCTCAAATCAGTTGTTTAAATGTAGATACTTAGTGCTATTTTATGTATTTTGGATATCCTGGTGGCCTCCAGGTGCCACTGAAGAAAGGAACAGGTCTCACATACGTCCTCTGTCACATCTGCCAGCTGCAGGCAGATGCTCAGGTACCCCACAGAGCACTGGCCCCCAGGGTGGTTAACTGGATCAAACCTTAGTCATCCTCTGCCTCTAATGGGTGTTCTAATGTATAACTCTTATGTAGGTACCAGCATTTAGACTAAATTTAGGTGAGCTGAATCCCCCTGCATCTGCTCAGAGCTGAGACTATCCCAAGGAGTTCACCAATTAATTAATTTACCCAAATTCAAGTCCCACACCACAATATGCAGAAAAGATGGGTCTCGTTTTTAAGATACTTTTAAAATTTGCTCTACTGTGATAAATATAATTTAAAACTTGTAACCCTTTAAGAACAAAAGTAACAATATAAGTCTCAAGGGAAGCTTCCCTTACGTATTGGCTGGTTGCTACTTCTGTCTCCTACAGTATGATGATTTACTGTCTTATAACAGCTGTTTTGCTAAAAATTTACATCTCCAATTCTATCTTCCTTTGTTATAAAAGTAGACAAGCAATGTATTAGGCTTTAGCAAGTAACTAAAATAAGTTACCACTGGTTTTCAGTGCTTGGGTTTAGAATTTCTTTCTATAATAAAGGGCTTTTGTGCTATCAAATTTCACTGTACATGAGCAAACAAAAAACTCTCACATGTTCAAAGACAAGGAAATGCCTTGTGAATCTAAGAGAAAAAGGAAAGAGATCAGCATGTGTGGCACTAGTCACTTTATTATTTTCTGCTGGAGCTACTTAAGAGACATTTGCAACTGCTCTCAAACTGCAAAGTCCATGATATTCCCCACTCGTCTTCAGGCTTTGACTTCAGAAGCTTTTCCTGCTCAACTTCTATGTTTATTGTAATGAGTCATAAAAAGCACATCTAGCATTATCAATACTGCCTTGGCTTCATGGTCTTGAAAAGTGGCAGAAAACTTGCTTTGTCTATTTGTCATCCTGATGTTTATGTTTAGGAACCCAGTTATTCAAAAGCTAAATACCTGGAAAGATACTACTCTCAAGCAGATGTCTAGGTAACTAATATCATTTCATGTGCTTTCCAAACATGAAATGGAAAAGATTACTAAAAATAGAAAAAGAATTCCAACTCTGTGATACTTAAAGAACCTCTTTTTTTTTTCAAAAGTAGCTCATGGCAAACCTGATATTCTGTGAGTGGTCCTTCTGGAATCAGACACCATGTTATCTCAGAAAGGGTCGCAGCATTAGTTACTTAATTTACCTCCATGTCTAATCTGGATCATTAAGTATACTTAGATGAATACAGCAAGGACACACTCCAGACATGGGTTTTAAAGTAGTTCTCAGTATTTTACTACAATATAAATAAAAAGGAAAATACTAACATAGCATGTATATTCTATCTCATTGCTATAGTTAGAAATTCTCAAGTCTGTTCCTTAGAGGGCACCTTCTGAAGAAAACTGTCATTCTCTATTGAAGACTGGAAAATACAGTTTTATCATGTTCTTATATAAATTAATTTGTAGTTGAGGGAATTTTTTGAGCAGAATTTGGGCATCATTGCAGCTAAAACTTAATTTAGCACCCTAAAAGACAGGCAAACATATGCATAATAAAGAAAATTGAAGTTTCCTACTTCAGTCTTGGCAAGCCCTGATACAGACACTCTTACTTGTTCTCACCACAGATAACAAGGAGAACACAGAGAACAAGGAGAGTGAAGGTTCCCAGTAGTATTTTGTTCACTATTAACAATGAAGTGGAAATTTTGCTTTCATTTCTGACCCCTGGCCAGTGAAACATGAACAACTGTACAGATTATGCTCCCGGCAATCTGAAAGAACACACATGGTATTAATCCAGGCTTTTCTGGTCCCACTAACCAATGTTCCAAGAAATGTTCCACTAACACTAGATATGACTGTCTATTAACTCAAGATAGCATTGCACACTGAATAACTACAGCAAAAACACACAGGGCACATCAGAGAGTCTGGTAAAGGGGAACGCTTCCAAAAAGGCAATCTTTTCCAAGAACCTGTTCATTAGGCACCAGAACCCTGTTAGGGCTACACTCACCACTGAGTCGGCAACTCCAGCTGCATAGAGTATGTGCCTATCCAGGTAGTTAAGCTGAATGCACAACAAACATTAAGATAAAAATACATGTGTGGTGTGGCTATGGTTTGGGTATGAACTTAAGCATATTAGACCTTATTTCCTCATATTCTATTATCTTCAGGCAATTGTATGAACACAGAATGGAAAATACAGAAGTGTAAGTGGTACAGAAGAATAAAGCCTAGCAACGTCAAACAGCACATGTCCAAAACAAGTTTTACATGAACACAGCAGCTACTAAAGAGAAACTCACAAAACGAAGCCACTTAGCTGGGTACTACTTTGTCACTGAGTTGGTTTGCACCCTTTTGTGTTCCACACTATAATCTACTTCCTGAGCAAGCTGGGTTATTAAATTGAGATATAGAAAATCAAAAAGACTTGCTCATCTTACCGTTAGATGTTCTCATCTGCCGTCTTCGTCCAACCCGGTCCAGACCGATGGGGGTACTTTGTGAAAAGGTGAGTGGCCGGAACCTGGCTGAAACAGCTTTATAAGGGGGTACCTGGTGTGCTGGAACAGGTGGCCGTGTTACAGGCTACAGAGAAAACAGGAAAATCCAGTATTAGCAAAGCAAGTCCAACTGAGAAAAACTTAGGTATGAAGTAAGGTTTCTTCAGATAGCCCAGCTAATTATAGGGGCAGTAAAATCCCCTACTTTGAAGTAACATCGCTTGAACATGGCATACCGTAGCCACCAGCACCACAGGAAATATTTTACTACATTATAGTTTTTTGTTAATAAAAACTCCCTAGCTTTCTGCTATGACCAGACATGCTCTATAATTTTTATCCCATAATACTGCATGCCCAAATGCTCTGGGATCTAACCGCTTTGAGAGCAGCCCACGTAATGCTGCCTGGCACTGTAAACACATATCTGAAGGGAAACCCAAAGTGAAAGAATGACCAGAAATGCTGTGGCTGGAAGTTGTGTTCGTTTCCTGATATGTTGGCTTTCTTCAAATAAATGTATTGCTTTTAAGTAAAATAAACATATCTTACAAGACAAAAATCATTGTCTATAGGATCTTCTGCTCTAAAGTTCCCAGGAGACTCATTAAAAAGAAATACTGTTAAGTTTACTCATAACTTGATCTAGAAGCCATTTTCTTAAATTAAATAATTAATTTGCTTAATTGTGATTAGAGAACCTACCCCTGGTTCATTTGCAAATTGGAATCTAATTTTATGTCATCCCTTAACACCACCACATTAGCCAGGCTGAATGACCCTGCATAAACATTCAACATTAGACAGTCAGAACTCAGCATACAAAATTCAGTGGAACTTATCTTTAGATGTTCTCTTATCTTTCAGTTGTTACTGTTCATAGACCCTTCTATCAAGTAACCTGAAACATCAGGGATGTTTTTTTAATGAACTATCTCTTGATGCTCTATTCTGAAACCAGTGATTTAGTACTGTTTGAAAAGGTTTTCTCACACCTAAGCTGTCAGACCAAAATAAAACACAACAAAGGACTCAGCATTATACTTTTGAAATATTCCCATGGAGTTTCAAAGCTTTTAAGAAAAAAAAATTACCAGTGCAAATACCAGCCTTTGAAAGCCCCACTTAAAATACTCCTAGCATATATATTCCTGCTTCATTAATCCTTTTTTTACATTTCAGCTACAAATTTACTTTCTAATATGACTGCCAAAAATCTCAATGTATATTGAATATGATTTAAGTTCAACCTCATTTTTAAAATTCATTTCCTCAGTACTTTAGCAATATACCAGGATCCTGTCACTAAGTAACACCACATAGAATAAGTCTGATACATTGCATCAACAGCTAATAGATGTGATGGCAAATACTACACACAAATAACTGGCTGATTAAGCAACAAAGCTATTTATTTCTGGGCAAGTAAAATTTGCCTTCAAGGCTTCAGTCCGTATCCCTTCCCTGGATGGACAAGGATGTAGTGTTACTCAGTGGCAGGCCTGGCAAGGCCATCATTTGGGTTAAAAATGTGCCCCAATTGGGAATGCTCCATAGGTCTTGACCACAGTGAAACAACAATGTGCTCATTTAACCCCTGCCAGCCCTTGCAGCAGCACTGGAGCATGGAAAAAGCCAACTCAAATAGCTGCCTTGATGTATTGGAGAGAGATCAATTTGTTTTCAGCAGTAAATGAAGGGCTTGGAGAGTGCTAAATCACTTCTATGGTACAGCAGGGATTATTTGGGTTGCCAATACTTACTATCCCTCGAAATCCATCTATTATTCTTGAGTAAAATGGCATAGAATTTATAACAATATTTTTCCTCTTTGTTTTTCCTCCAAGCTAAGTAGTGATAAAATTAATTTTAAAATGTCGCAGTTATATAGAGTTTGAAACTATGACCTTTGTCTGGATAAAAGGTTCACTGGCTTCAGCTGGAGTTTTGCTTCAAGATGCACTTTTTTCATCAGGGAATTATGAAGAAGAAATGTGCAATATACAATAACAATGTTCATGTTAAAAATTGCTTTTCACGGGAGACTGAAAATCCTGTCATTGTTTCAGCATTTGGTTTCAGTCAGAGGAGTACCACTAAACTCCCAGCAGGAGATCGAGTGGCATAAGAAAGATTAAGAGGATTCAAATTCCTTTAATAGCCACTACAATCATATTTTTTGAAGATGTAAATACTATTCCTTTTTTTTCTGTTGCTTTATCAGCTTGACAACTGCTTTAGGTAGGAGTCCTCCATCTTTTCAGGAAAGTGGAAAACACCTGATCAGTGCAGTGTTAAAAAAGCCCCCAAGTTTGAAGGTCTGTAACCAACTGCAAGGCAGGGCCACCACTACCAATACAACGGTAAATTCCTCTACCCATTGTACCCACTCCAGGAAATAAGGAACTATTTTTATCTTTTGGAAGTTTTTTTATTTCTTACTCTCTTACCTAAGCCAACAGAGATGGCAAATAAGTATGCAGGCTCTGCTCATGTGCTAACTCGGCCACACACTATTTTCTTACAGGTTCCCTATGTTCATTCCATTAAGTCAGTTTAGTAGTGCATAAATAGACATTTTATTCATATTGACAGTTTTCATAGATTCTTTCTTTATTACCAATTTTCTTAAGCCATGTCCTTTATTAGTTTCAAGTATCCTTGCTATGCCAATACCACAAATTTGAACACCACAGATAATGCTGCTGGTTTTGAACAGGCCTGTGTTTGGAGAAATTGAAATGATCCATAAATAATGTGCTGTTATTAACATATTTATTTGTACTCCTCTGTTCCTCAGGCCCTACACTGTGTAAGGAGACTAAAAACACAGCTGTATTAAACACAAATGAGCTCTTACATACCAATGAGACATAATGACCATTCCAAGAAAGAAATAGTTAATTTACAATACGGAAAAGATTATCCCAAAAGTCAGCATCAGTTTTATTCCATGCTGTTTTGTTTTTTAACAACAAGACAAAAGTTATTAGTGACCAGGAAAGCAGAATTGTAAGTACACGATGTCAGCTTTACAAAAGGGAAGGAAGAGAAGGAAGCATCCGTTCTATTTTCTAGGCTGAAGATAGAGACAAGGAAGTGAAAAGGTCTTTTGCAGTTTGCAGAGAGCACATCTCTTATCTTACTTGTGTCAGCAGACCTTCTATCTCTTCTGTCGGACCGCTTCCATAGAAATTGACCCCACCTATTACAGAGATGGGTCTTCTTTTTCGCCCTCTGTGGTAGCCTACTGTATTGCTTTGGATCACAGACCCAACAGAAGCCAGTCGTGGCTGATCTTCTCCATCCATGCAGTCTGTCTTCTGAGAGTCCACTGCAACTGCATCTTCTGGTATAGAGAAACTTCTGATGGACATTTGGCCATAGTCTGAGAGAGGTCTGGGACGAGATCTTTTTCCAGAGCCCCATCTCCTGTGTGTGATCTTTTGTGTGTCTGCCTTTTCTTCATCCTGGGATGGGGACCTCTTCCACTGGTCGTCAGAAACAACCTTTTTAAACGTGAACAAGTCAAATAAGGCACAGAAATTTCTCACAGTTAATCACTTGTGAGTTTTTCATATGGTAGATCAACTTAACATTGCTAAAAAGAAAGTTACTTTAAATAGAACAAATGCAACCGACAGTTCAGGAATAAAGTAACTTTGCAAAGGAAAGACATCATGTTTGTGCTGAGTAACCATCAAAATCTCTAGGCAAACATGACTAATAACACTAAAACCTCTCATATTACCTCAGCAGTACAGACAGGTCCTATCATAAACTCTAAATTTACTGACTGATGTCTTGGAAAGACAGATCTGTCACTCACAGGACTTGTTCCTGTGCACAAGTAGGATGTATGTTACATGTAACATTGGTAAAAAAAATTCAGCCAACACGCTCTGGTTCTGGACTTTTTACCAAAGCCTGTAGTGACAGGACAAGGGGCAGCAATTTTAAACTGAAAGCGGGTATGTGTAGATTAGACATAGGAAAGGAATTTTTGTATGATGTTAGCGAGGCACAGGAACAGGTGGCCCAGAGAAACTGTGGCTGCCCCCTCCCTGGAAGTGTTCAAGGCCAGGTTGGACAGAGCTTTGAGCAACCTTCTTTAGTGGAAGATGTCCCTGCACTTGGCAAGGGAGTTGGGACTACGTGATCTTCAAAGGTCCTTTCCAACCCACAGGATTCTATGATATTCCTCTGCTTTACCTCTATTCAGGGATGCAAATAAAGAGTAAGGCTGCAGTCTGACTGCTTGCTGATCCCACCTAAGCATAAGGCGATACCAAAATGGGCAGTCGCACGCCTTCCCTGCACACTCCCACACTCATTCAGGTCAGACAGATCTAGAGATTGTGCAGCCATGTGAGAATTGGATGAGCAAGCTCATCCAGTTTGGAAGGAGAAGCTAATTTTCCATATGCTCAGGGAGGTTATAGTTGTACGGACTAGGGTCAGAGATAAATTATAACACAAATAACAGGAAAAACTGATGTTTTTAGAGAGGAAACTTGGCAAATTAGCATATTGTTCCTATTTAACAACACATGTAGCTCTCAGAGGTTAATGCCTACAGGTGTCATAATTGAACTGGTACTAAAAGTTTGAAAATAAAATAACCTTAACTGAAACACTTGTTAGAGGGAACATTTTTAAGGATTTCCATGCATTTGGAATAATACTACTGTAGAGTTTTCTAGCAAAAACCTCTGCAGTTTTTCAGAAAAAATGCTGCACATAAAAATGTGCATTTACTTTTCCCTCAGATTTTTAAATTCTTATAATTTCCTTGGCTTTTCTTGGCTCCTCTATAAAGAAATTAAAAGAAAGGAAGATGGGTGTTTCTGGGCTGGGTGGCAGCTTGCATGAGTGCCTTATGGAGTGAATGACAAACTCCAAAGCACTTCTGAGCAAGTGAACCCTGCCCCAAGTTCTCACACAAAGTACAAACTAATTCTGACTATTTTATTTTTGTGTTAAAAAAAAAAAAAAAAAAGCCTACTTCCTTATTAGGTTAACTTTAGACAATTCAAGTGCATTTATGACAATGTTCAAAACTAGTAAGTATTCCAAAAAAGAGAGGCATCATTGTGTGTCTCTGGCTACATTTTGTTCATCTGTTTCAGACCAGATGAAGTTATTTCTGGTATAGCATACTCAAATCAAACGTGCAGCCGAGAATCACATTTTGACAATCATGCCTGTGGAAGAGGACTTATCTTCTGTCACCTTCTTCTCCACCTACCATTTTCAACAAGGCCAGTACAATTCTGATGAGCCTTTTTTCAAAGGCCACCTAACACTGTGGGCAGGTTTTGCTTTTCTGTTTGAAAGACAACTTAAGACAAATTTCACTGTATGAAAGAACTTTAGCTAGTAGGCAGAGCTATTAAACAGTCAGCACTTTTAACATGGTTCCTGCTACTAAGGTATGAAAAATTATCAGTGTCATATAGTGTTCTACATTCAATTATTTCACTTAAAGCATGAAAATTATTCTGAATACACCACTTGCATATATTCTGATTTCTATGGCATTACACCTGTCCCTGCAGATTTTAGCTCAGGAACAGTTTTAATAGCATAAACAATTCACCCTGGCTGCTGCACTGCAAAATCAACAGTTAAATAAGGTTCTTACCTCAGAATCAGACACAGGTAAAGGGTCTCCACATATGCAGTGACTGAGAAAGGAGCTTATGAGAGCCATTTCATGTTTTAGTTTTGCAAAGTCTTGTCTGTAAGACCTACAAATGTGAGAACGCTCTCTGCGTAACCAGTCAGGCAAAGTTCATCCCATGATCCTGTACTTTTAGACTCAGGGAAGGACACGTCACATGTCATCTCCTAATCTGCTTTTTACACCCTTATCTTGAGCAATAACATTTGCAAAGAGAGGACTGCTCTCCTTCTGCGGCACTCCACCTACAGTAGTGTTCCAAATGGCAGCCAGACTAATCTCTGCTGTGCAATAAGCAGTGATGAAGGATGTGCATTTTTAGGCTTAGATCTATAAACTGCATTGAAGAATATTAATAAAATAGAAAACATAATCCTCCCCTAGCAAAAAACAGAGGAAACCAGAATAATAACCTCACATTCCTCTAAGTGACCTACTCAAGCAGGACCTGATCAAGTGGCCACTTACTAGTAGGAATAAAATGTCCAGCACACAACTCCTGGGCTCCAGTATTGCAGTCACTTAAGCATAAGTGTGAATCTTGACATCAGTGAAAAAATTCTGAGGGAACAATTTTGTTACACTGGCTTTATACTGGTGCAGCACCACTGAGCAAAAGATGCCTTCTCTTGATTAATCCTCTAAAAGTAACATTAGGTTTACATTATACAGTTCTTACTGGTAACATCTATAGACATGAGCAGCAATATACACGGCACTTGATGTAAGGCAAAAATCAAAACACTGTGCACTGACTCACACATTGTAAGTGTTGGTCAGAAATTTAAAGGACTGCCAAGATTTGTGAGAAGTAAAGGCCTAAGCTGAATCCACATTGGATTTTCTGAAATTCGCACCTGCTATTCTAGCAACAGCACAGGATCACCAATGCTAGCAATCAAGATTATTCATCTTGTCTTTCAGGCTGCATCCTCAATTAAGTTTCATATGAGACTGCAAACACAAACAGCTCTAGTTATTGATGCTGATGCAAATGAATTCATTTTATCTGGACAGATAAATTCCTACAACAGCATATTAATGAAACTGTGGTATTTGAATTGTTTTCCCTTTTCCTGACAGCAGTACATCTACAATTACAACCACTTAAAGTACACCATTTATTTCAATCCAGGCTACACTTTTATTTGCTATCATTTCAATGTAGTATGTCACTCTTAGAGTGGGATTTAACTCCAGATTCTGACATCTAAATTTTCACATCTGCAATGGAGGTGTCTGTCAGCTAGAAGTTAAAGCTGTCATTGCAGCCTGTAGAAATCTGGGTTGAAACTTTGTTGCCTGAACAGAGGTCCACAGGGCTATTTCAAGTCATATCATGTCCTAAGGGATCTAAAACATCTCCACATCAAGCAGGTATGACACAGGACCTACTATGGTAGGCCTGGGACATCAAGAGGCAGCCCCTGGAGATGAGGGGGAACTAGTCGGGGCACCTCCAGCACCACTGTGTGCTTTTGTTCAGGCAGTTGAGTTGAGCCCCCAAACAACAGTGTCAGCCAAGACTACAGAACACTATGGGCAGGAATCAGGTGTCAAACCTAACTGCAGGTAGATGTAGATGGTACTACAGCCATGTTCCCCAGCACTGTGGGGATCCCTGCTTCATCCCCATCTCCTGATCCAGCAAGGTGCAGCTTCCCCACAAGGTGCTATCCAGCTGGTAGCAGCTGTCTTGGATACCTGCCCCTTGTTGCACTTCACAGATATTGTTAGGTAACTCAGCTCAGCTCTTGGTGCAACTTTTAGATGTGCTGCTTAGGGTGTGCTCTCTAGGGGTCCTTGAGTGCACCAACCAGGCAAAAGTGGGAGCTCCCCCAGGATGCTCCCAGGTAAACTACTACACCGTGGAGCCTGAACCCAGTCAGACCTAATCTCTCCTTTGCCTTGGCCCAGATTGACTTCTCCTAATCTAGGCACAGCAGCTTCAAGGACTTGAGCATGATTTCACTCAACTCAACCTGGCACTGGTAGAACCCTGTTGCATTTAATGGTACATGACTGCTGCTGGCATTCCCTGTTACTCATTAATACCAATGTAAGCAACATCAGCATCAGGTATTTAACCACTGAAATCTTATTTTAGCCTTTAGAACCAGACGAGAGCCAAGTTCTGCAGTTATTACTCAGACTGTGGTGTGTATTTGATAAAATTCAGCACCCAACATTGTCTCCAGAGGGAGCGCTGCTCAAGGAGCATGAGATCTGATCTGTACAAGATTGATAAAATGTTGCTTATATGGATGCAACTTTTATCAGTGAAATGGCAAAAAATTGCCAGTACCTGAAATTGCATGTCAGGACTTCTGCTGGCACACCAGCCATGAATAACCCTTCCTCCTATAACTGACCACACCCTCCACTGCAGAAAAAGTCTCACCAGTAAGTCTGACCCACCACAGCCCACAGCTGGTTAGCTCGCTGCTGTTGGCATGCTTGTGAGGGCTGACATCCTGCTGCCACCATGATGGCAAAGGAAAACCAACCCCTGGGTGATTTTTTGTTTATGTGCTCGTGCCAATAAACTCCCTAATGAAAATAAAATCACCACTCTATAAAATCGTTGATGTCTATGAACACTGCCATGGCTCCCTGACCACCAATCTGCATTCCAAACACTACCATTACCTATTTGGATTTTGTAAATGTTATTTTCATGTTCTAAATGTACCAATACAATTAATGCTTCATCATACCTACATATAGACATGCATGGCAGCATAAGGTGATGCTTAAATCTCCTGAAAGTTTTTTCTCTATCTGCTGGGAAGTCACAGGTAGGTGTCTCTTGAACAAGGACCCCCACCCTTGCTGGTATTCAGGGGAAAGAGCATCCTGGCCTCCTTCTGCCTTTTTTTTTTTTTTTTTTTTTGGTTGTTTTTTCCCTTTAGCTCTACAATAAGTTGCAATGTTTCTTCTTTTGCTAGCTCTGTAATTTTCATCTGCCTGGCTGAAATGCAGTTTTGCTAAGTGCAGATGATTTTTTTTTCAGAGAAAGGAGATAATAATAATCTAATAATGTCTTTGAAAGAAATGCATATTAATTTCAAATAAAAAGTTGTGATAAATGAAATGGATGATAATTCTGGCTGAGAATAAGTTACAAGGAAAACCTGAGTGGGCTGAGAAGTTTCAAAACACAATTACTACACATTCCCAGAGAAAACTTACCATGAATAATCAGTCACATTCTCCGGTAAATGACAAGGCTTAAAAGCCTCACACAATCTCTCTGCTAGTCATGTAGGTATCTCTGCATTTTGATCATGAGTACATATATCTGTGTATATTTAAAGAGTCCTGTATAAAAATATGCAAACTTCTTATGCTATCAATGAGAGCTATATGCCAGCATTGTAACTGGTGACTATTAAATAGCTGATATTTCTGTATAACACAGTAACTGCCAAATGCTAGGGACTCAGTAGTTATATTAGAATTGATTTTTCAGTTCATATAAGTCACCAAAAATATAAAGGATTGAGTGATCATGACCTAGTGGCCATAAATTATTTTATCACCTTCACTTAAGAGAGTAAAAGTCCAGACATGTCTCCACCCAGGTACATGATAAAAGGCAACCTTTGCACTTTTTCTTGTTGCTTAATAGCAGCGAGGCAGCATTAGTTGAAGTTCATTTATCATCACTGCTAACTGAGGTCAAAAGTTTCTTCTATGTTTCATGGACATGATCAATATTTTTATTTGCAAACTTGTAACAGACACAGAGATTATGAGACTCCATATACAATACAGCCTCCCAGAGGAAAGATATCTATTGCTTTCTTTCTGGATTTTTTAAAAAGTTCCTAAAGTGCTACGAGAGCCCAGTAATTCCCTGTTGATTCAACAGGCTGACAATTTCCAACAGTGATACCATCACAGCAATAGTTACTATGGAAATGATTGCCTTTACTGTAGAAGAAAGCACCCATTCAGTCAGTGTTTGCATCCTGTTTCACAAACTAACCAGAATTATTAAATCAATCAATTCACCTACAGGAAGAAAAATTCCATCTATTCTTTTCTAATTGAAAGCAAATTGCACTATATTTTTTATCTTTACATTCCTCTACCACCAGCATATTTTCTTTTTAATAGCCTTTGAGAAGTCTTCAAATGAATGCATTGATTATCTATCCCTAAAATGTGCAGTACTATTTGACCAGTGGTCTGCAAGTCAGGAGAATATTATCTGTGAAACATCTGAAAAAATAACTCTTTCAGAGCATATGCATTTACACCTATACAAAAGAGCAAAGCAGAAGAAATTAAAGTAATGTAACCATATTCAAAATTTAACATTAATTTTAGCTGCTTGGAAGTTATAGACATCATGGTAAAATAATCTGCCTTTTCCTTCCCTCCTACCTCCCCCGCCCCAAAAAAAAAAATGGGTGGACACACGGTATAAAAATTTGCTGTTCAATACTTCAAAGGGAGAGCCCCTAAAAGGAATATCACTGCACTATGAGCTCTTAGAATGGGTGCAGGAAATATTATGCATTTTAATAAAGTAAAATTACATTATTATGCCTTATAATATGGTAAAATCAACACCCATCAGCAACACAAACTACTGTGGTGAACCACTCATTTTGGAAGTTTTAGAAATTGGAAAAAAATGTATATAATTCTACTCTTGTGATTTGTCAACACCAAAGCAATTGTGGTGTTCTAAGAAACACACCTATAAAACTGCATTAAAACATCAGGCTATATAGATACAACCCCAAGCAAACTTTAGCCATATATTTCTAAGGCATTTTTAATGCAAGCTTGCTTCAGGTAACCTGACCTTTGAAATCCTGCTTATCAAATTCAACAAGCATACTGCTTTCCCTCTCAGTAACAACCAAGATTAGTGAGTTTACCTTCATAATATCCACATTTCACAGATAAGGAGTAGACACAAAGCAATTATGTCATGTAAGGCACAGAGGAAGCTTAGGGCTGAACTGGAAATGACAAGCGGATCTCATGACTCTCAAATCTGTTCTTCAGCCTCAAGGATTTCCTTCATCCTCCCCTCTAACTCATTTCCTAAACCAAATCAGCTAACATATTTCCAACTATCATAGAGGAGTTTGCAGGGAAATGTATTTGCTTTGCAGAAAAAATATCTCATCAGTCATATAAAAATGCAAGCATGCTAAAAGCAGAAAACTGTTTCCACTAGTTTTCCAGTGACTGATAATTGGGGATGGCTGGATCACATTCTAACACTGCCCCTTCTTTACTTCAGTATCTGAACTGGAACAGCAAGCATGTAGAGCATAGTAAAGGAGTACTCATATCCTCCACCTCTTTCTAGAAGATGTGTAGGAATTAATAATGCCTAAATAAATCCCTAAGTAACTTCTAAATCAAGTCAGAACACTCCAGATCAAGTAACAGTTCTAACAAAAATCTCATCTTCTTTTCATTTGGTGAAACAAGCAACTTTTTCCAGGCTGTCTTTGTAATATCCACTGGTGAACCTCAAAAGGCAGATGATAACCACAGGTTGAAAGTGGAACTTTATGCTAACAAAGCAAAATAAAAAAAGCCATAGGCCTCTGTGTTTCTCCGGTGTCTCTCCAGGCAGTGGTTCTCTGCTTCCCTCTTCTCCCCACCCTTCCAGAACAAAGCCTCATCATCCCTGCCCAAGATCAGCCACTGGCAGGATCCAGCAGTAGTCACAAACTCCAGCTTGCATGGGGTGGAGCTGCCTCGGGCAACTCCATGACTGCAAACTATTACTTCCTAGAGCGTGGAGTGAGGGTGAGGCTGCTGTGGTCGAGCTTGGAGCAGGAAGAGTCAAAGCTGCTGTGTTTGGTCTCTTCCAGCACCCAGGCTGGTCTCCGAGCCTGCCACAGCATCCTGCTCAGCATCCCAGTACCACAAGCAGCACAGCAGCCTCCGGATGCCAGAAAGGGGAAACACAGATGATCTCAGAGGAAACTCTGCAGCTGTCTCTGCTCAATTTGGACATTGCAACCTCCTAGCGCCAAGATGGATTTTCAGTGCTGATAACACCATGCTCAATGTAAAAAACAAACTACATGGCCAGAAATGCTGTTCCACTCCCTGGAGTACTATTACTCCTGATCCCAGGGTGAGCAGCACCTGGGTATTACGGAAGTGTCAGAAGAGAGTTACAGCAGAGTCAAATATCTAACGCTCTGGAAAAGCAGAGAAGCACAAATGCAGTAGGGAAAGGGAGCAGCTCTGGGTTTGCAGCAATACACAGTGGTTTCTGGTTTAGCTCTGGACAAGTGCTCCTGGAAGTCACTCTTTAAGTAACTGTGGAGAAACTGTGTGAATGTATCCTGACTTGTGCAGAGCAGCTCAGAGAGTTTAGTGTAAATCAAATGTCACTCAGTCTAACTGAAACCTCAAGTTTGCTGTCAGAGATGCTGTGGAGAGCCTGTTACAGTGTTCTGCTGCTCTGTCCCCAGGCCCTGTAGCCAGGAAGACCAGAGTGCTATGGGAATGGTGAATCCCCACTCCAAATTACAACCCCATAGCAGTAAACCCAGTTTAAGAAGTTCCGCCCCCCCTTATTTATTTTACCTAATTATTCTTCGCATGTTAGCACATTTCATTGTCTAGATTAAGATGATTAAGCTACACTCTAAATTGCATGTGGATGAACCAGAGGTGAATGAATCCCAAAAGAAGATTTTAGAGAGGTGAAACCAGCTAGCTCTCTTCAGGTGTGCTCACACCCAGCCCCACAGCACTCAGGTGCTTGTGGTAGGTACCAAAGATGCCCATCCTCAGCTCCTGGCTGCTTCATGCTCCTTTTGAGTATCGAACATGTCCACATCCAGACAGCACCCTTTGGTCCTTCACTGTGAGGACACTTTATGAAGCAAGAAATAGGGAGAATCAACAGTGAGGATGAACGGTGAGGAGACAGATTAATCCTCTCTACATTCCCACCTGTACAGCAATTCTTCCTCTTTGCCTCCAAAAGCTGTCCCCCAAGTTAAGCCATCTGTGCTCAATATTTGGAACCCAGACACCTGTATGGGACAGACCATCTCAACGCTGTCAACAGCTGAGCACTGGTTGACTGCACAATGTGGATTAGTTGGAATCACTGACTTTCACAAGGCACAAACATAAATGAGTTAACAGGCTGGTCTCACAGCACTTAAAAAAACAGTCTGCAAACAAAATGTGACTCAACCCTAATTACAGCAGAGTTACCTCTTCACTGTAATTTATCATTCACTTATAGTCATGAAGATAAGGTATTTAACTAATAAAAAGTCTGGTGTACTGTGATGCCATGTGCCAGCAAGGCAACTTAAACAGCAAGTGCTCTAGGAGCCTGTGAAAGACTAGGTGAAATTTGTCTTTTTTGTAACAAATTCAGAACAATATTTTGTTTAGGCAGCCTTGGTGATTCACACATGCCAGCCCAAAGCTAAGAGTTTAAGTTTTTGTTATGTAAAGCAACATGAGGCTCTTCTTCAGGAAAGTGAAGACTATGCAAAACAGTCCAAATACAAACTTTTACTTAACCATCTTTTGATGTATTGAAAAGCAACACACTGAATATAAGTGACAGTGGCATAAAGCAGAGACTGGGAAAGCATGGGCTGTCACAGACAAGCTTTGGTGACTCATGCCTCTCTAGCCTAAGAAGTGCTGAGGCATGGATCCAGGATGCACTTAATTAGCTCTTCTCTGGAATGCAACCTCTGGCAGGACTAACAACCAAGAAGGACAAACACCTCCCTTGCCTCAGTCCAAATCTTGTATTTTGGTCAAACCGACAAAGTGACAGGATCTCAAGCCTGAATCACATATGAAAAAAATACCCAAAGCATCGATTCAGGTAAATGGACAGACACCCTTGTGTGAATACTGCAAAATCAGCTTTACAGCACCAGGGAAACACAAGGTAGAAATGTTTAGTTTTCCAATTTGGGAAAATACAGAGATGGACCACGTTCCACAGGCTTCATTTGCCAACTAATCTAAAAGATGAGTAGGTAAGACAATAAACTAAATTTGCTTCCGGCTATGGCAGCCAGTTCTGAAAAGAGAACACATTTGAGCCTGACTGCTTAGCACCTTGTAGGCTTTGTACTAAAATATGTCTTCAAGTCACAGAGATTTTAGTGGCTATACTGGAATACATATTGGCTTTTACATTAAATCCCTTGAGAAAAGATGCGTGAAGATTTGTCCAACAAGTGTGTTTAAGGTTCAGACGAAATCTTAAAAATTTGGAGATTTGTGTGGCTCTGAACTACAACTCAAATGATTCTTGAGAATTAATCAAGTGCTTGACTGTCACAGGAATAACTTGCTGGGTGGGTACACTTCTGTAACATGGAGGTGTAAGGTAGAGATAAAAATGAAATGTAGTCAAAAGTTCAAACCCAGTGACCTCATTGTGTGAGCATGTGGCATTCATAAAAGTGCCTGTGGGCTGAATAAACTCCAATTAAAACATAATCTGTGTAAGTATCTTTGGTACTAAGCTACCTCCATGGCTGAGGGAAGCATGCTGTAAAGAAGAAAGAAATGAGCAATGAAATCCTCCAAAGAAATGGCAGGGAGAAACCACACCACTCTCCTTGTTTTGTAGTCACTCTGAGTGCCGCAGCTTTAGGGATGTGTACGGGATGAGGAACAGGTGTGGACAAAAGACAGGTTTATGCCCCAGCACATTAAGACTGAAGTAAACCCTGTCCTGCATAACTCCTGCTTCTAATCCACAGCTACTACCTCCAAAACCTTTGTTTTTTTGGATCAGAAGAGAGGTCTTGATGCAGCCATATCATTTGGGTGGCCTCACTTGGTTTGCCATACACAGGGGCTCCAGGCAGTGCTCACAGCAGAGGGGGAGCTACTGTCCCTCGCTGCTGCCCTAGCAGCCAAGGATTCCATCCCCTGGCCACCATCTCCTTCATCTCCTGTAGGGCTCCATCCCGCACTGGCCACCTGCCCATTACACAAACCCAAAGCCACCACCAGTGCACGCTCCATATTTTAGACAACGGAAGTGAGCACTAAAAGGCACTCACAATTAACCTAAAATATGTTATATTATAAAGAGAAAGTTTAAATTGCATGTTAGATAATAACAGAATGTGGTGTTAAAACTAAAACTGCAGTAACTTTTATCCACCCAATGTACACATACATTTAAAAACTGTACTGGTTTGTTGGGAGCCAAGGGGAGGGACCAGCTGAATTTCTCTTGGGTCATGACGACAGATCACCACTAGATGGTAGATGAGTAGCATCCACGCTACCTTTTCGAAAGTAACCCAACTTCACAGACTAAGACTTTACAGCATGAAAGGATGAAGTTTGTGCAGCTGCAACAATTGCCTTTGTCTGTCTCACACCTCAGGTGTAAGATACTTTTAGTCAAACTGATGTGGCTTAAAAGATCTGTCAGCTTCATTGTGTAAATGTCTTCCATATTCACACAGATCCAGAGGCATTTTTGCCTCAGTGTATTTTCCCGATGAGTAGCAAACCCTTCTCTGCTGCCTTACCCCCAGTAGTTCAAAATGACATTACTGCACATGGCTGGAGCTGAAGTGAGACACACCACTTCAGACAGGTGCAGGATACGTCTGACAGCTCTTCACCACCGCTGCTGAACCATTGCAACTGCTCCAGTGCCAACTCATGCAGTGCTTTGGCTAAGAGCACAGGGTTATTATGTGAACTTACCTCAGAGGTGCTGCAGTACATTTATCTACCCATCTACAGAGAGTTTGAAATCATGCATTAGATGCAGGGAAACACTGGTGTCTTCACCAAAACATTAGTACCAGCACACTCAGCCTAGCATCTAAAGTACAGATCTTTGAAATCTGCAGAGAAATAAGCAGTTTTACCCTCAGCATGGCCATGACTGCACACTGAAAACGTCAGATAAAATTGAATGCTTAAACCCCTACACTGTATCTTTCATGCCTACTGCTCTACAAATATTGCATCACTACTTCATAATACACAGACTCTTCAGAGACCTTTCAGGTTGGAAGGAAACACAGACAGACCCTGCTCAGGCTGGTAAAATCTGACAAGACCACATGACAAGGTGGTGTATCTGCAGGGTGCAATAAGCTGCCCTTGAAAACATACATGAATAGCTCTGCTGCCAAAACTTTCTTTGACATTAATGTAACAAAGAAAAAATAACTGGATGTTAGCATACAAACAGAATATATTAAAGAAAATAACTTCTGTCAGCATGTTTTAGCAGTAACAAGCTGCAATAGCCATTAGTATTCAGGTTACTTTGCATTGTTTTGCATTAATCAAGACAAAATTTGATAGATATGTATACAGCTTCTAAAGGATTTTGCTTTCTTTCTTACCTCTTCTTTTTTCTCTTCAGCACCAGAGGCTAAATTGAGGCTCAGCTGAGAGTGGCTGCTTATGCCACTGTCTTCATTTCCATCATCATAGTACACAGTTTGCACCGAGTCCTGGAAGCAAACAGGATTCCTGCCCAGCTTCAGTCCTAGTACCTCAGCTCTCTCCTCGCTCTCTGATGAGCTCAGTGACAACGTGCTGTGATGGTTTGGGCACTGAAAATTCATATTGCACTTGATCTTCTCTGCAGTGGGACTTTGAGGCTTTGGAGTAGTTGGCCTAATGGGAACAGGAGGGTTTTCAGCTTCGCATGTAAACTGCTGGGTAGCTTTTGGTTCATCTGAGTCTGAATAAAACACTTCATTGGGAAATGGACTAATGTCATTCAGTGTGGGTGATAAGCTATCAGAGTCTGGGATACCTGATGATGTCCTGAGGCTTTTGTCTTCAGCAACAGCTACATTCACTTCAGCCTCTTCATCCTGAGCAACAGCGAGGCTTTGCAGACAAGGTGTTCCCACCAACGAAGAGTCTGGACTAGATACCAGGGAGGTGCATCTCTTTCTGTCATGATCTGTACTGCTGGAAACCCTGCGGGAGTAGTCATCATGCAGTCTGCTGTTTGACCTCGTTCTCTGTGACTGCTCACTGGGAGGAGACGTGCTTTTAGGACCATCTTTCTTCCATGCAACATCTGTAACATTACTGACAAGTTTCAAAACTCTGTCAAAATCCTTTGCCCTGATAGGGCTCTTCCATCGCTTGGATCTCCTCTCAGGGTTCCCACCGGTTTTCTCCGAGTCAGCAGAAGTAACACTTACAGTCCTTGTTGGCATCTGTTTTTCATTTGCAACCTTGAGGTCAGTGAGGTTTGAGGTGGACTTCCGTTTGAATGAGCTTTTTTTCAGAAAGTTCAAATTATCTGAACTTTTGCTTCTCCGATAAATGATCCTGTTGTTTTCAGAGTCCTTCACCAAAATTTCACAGATCTTTGGCTCTGCAATAACAGGCGATGTTGGCCTAGTACAGTTGTGATGACTCTGAACTTTATCCACATCTAGCAAGTTTATGCGGCCAGCACCGTAAGCCTGCCTGATGCTGCGTGAGCGATGAGTATTCCTCAGGAAAGACTCATCACTCTCCTCCACATCAGAGCAGTCAGAAGCAAAACCATCCACTGTGTTCTGAAAATCATGTAGAGGCCCCGAATAGGAATACCTGTTTGTCTGAACTTGCACCACCGCCCCGTTTGAACTCTGTTTGCCTATGCCATTCTCATTTAAGATGTCTGAGCATTCCCTTGTTTGAATTCCTTGAAGAACTGAAGATTTCAACTTCTTGAAAGATCCCATTTTTCTGATGGAAGACAAAGCATTCCACGTGGATGAGTTGCCCATCAAAACCAGAGAACGAGGCCTGTCAGAGCTGGAATTAGCCCGTTTCCGAGGAGTAGTGAAAAAGCGCATGATTTTGGAAGGGCTGAGTTTATCCTCTTGAATTTCCTCCTCGTGACTGTTGCTGGTGCTGTATTCCCCATTCTGACTGACACAGGTAGTCTGGTTTGGGGGCTCTTTATTATCCATAACTATACAAGTAACGGTGGTGCCGTTTCCACAGCCATTCGGAAATGTTGTCATGCTCTCAATGCTGTACGCATGGAGATGGAGGCCAGGGTAGCTCAAAGTGACACTGCTGTCCCCAGCAGCCGACCTTGCCACCTCTCCTTCATCTGCTGCACCTTGGCTTGTTTTGCTTTCACATCGACTGGGTGAGCTGAGCTCCTCAGGCTGTACTGCCTGCATCAGGAAAACAAAAGCAGCCATTAGAGACATTTCCTCACAAAGTCCCCAACTAAAAGAAGTTTGAGCCCCATTGTAGAAAATAAAGACATGCACAGAATGAAGTTCTCTTTCACCAGAGGTGTGATGCAGTGGTAAGAAGGCACTCATAACTCCCTCAAAGCGTAATTGCATTCACTAGCAATTTAAAAGACCAGAATAATTTCAAGATGTACTTGCTTCTCTAATGCTTAATAAGCTAATAAAATCATTATGACTACCACACTTACCTTAAAACACCAAATAAAAACCACATACACACTTAAGAGAGAGAAACCCCCAGAAACACCAATCCAGTCTTTCACCTCACAGCACTCAGCACTGAGTCCCAGGACACACAAGAAGTTTTCAAGCCAATAAAATGAGCACATCCATCAAGTGCCACCTAATTGTCAAACAGTAGGCAAAGAGAGGAAAACATATTTCTTCTTACACTTGCTGCTGTCAGAAGGCTGCATGATGCTCGACTGTCTTGGCCATCCCCTAGCATGTAAACCTAAGAGTTACATCACGTGCACGGAAAAGTATTTTTCCCTAGACAAAAAAACCACATGATTCCGAAGTACAGAAAGCCAGAATCGGGTCTCTGCTGTCATGACGGTGCAATGAAAACTTTCATTTGGAAGTGACCAGAGTGTCTGTGACTGGGATGTGCTATAAACAGGATCTTCCTCTGTGCTGAGCGTGGGAGATCCAACAGCCCAAACCAGTGCTTGGGTGCTTGGGAAAGCTATGTGAAGACTGCCGGCCATGACTTCCCGGACCCGGCCAGGGGTCTTTTCCCGGCAGGCAGGTGCCGGGCAGGCAGGTGCTTGCACCACCCTGCTTCACAATGCCCAGAAACCACTGGGATGCTCAGTCAGAATCTGGCATCATAGCAAAAACGAAGGTCATGGCACGGTTCTCCCTGCAAGGTTTAGTGGATCTTCACAAACCTGCCACTGCCTGGGGAGAGGATTCCCCCCCACCCCCACGAAACGAGGAGAGAAAAAGTACAGCAGTGCTTGAGCGCGAGAAGTAGCCTCGGCCCCTTCTTTGTCTTCTCCCCACCCAAGTGGCCGCGGCGGCTCTGAGGGACAGCGGGGATATGCGGTTGGCCACCGGCAAGCAGAGGGGGCCGGGCGAGGCGGGGGACCTGTGGCAGAGCCCTCGCAGCCTGGAGAAGATGCAAAAGCCTGTCGGACTTTTTCATCGCTGTACGGCTGCAGCGAGCAGAAGCAGCTCCCGCAAAGGCAAACCCCAACCACCATGTGAAGCGCGGGAGTTTTGGAGCCGGTACCCACTGGTTTTAAGGCTGCTCCCTCCCGAGTGCACGTCAAAAGGAGTTCTGCGAGCTTCTGTCCCTCTGAAGATAAAAGGATTTTCTCGTGTTTCAGCCTGATATCTCCCTCGCCGCTGTTTTTAATCCCCCTCATTCCCGCCGGTCGCGGCGGGAGCCTGCCAGGCTGCGAGGCACAGCCGAGCCAGCCTGCCCCCGCCTCAGCCGCACCCGGGACCGGACAAAAGCCCGCCGGGCACCGAAACTTCGGTCGGCCCTTCTGCTCTTCCACCGTTCGCAAATTTCCAGGCGGGGAAAAAAAAAAATATATTTTCATATACATATATGACAATATGAGAATAAGACGTTGCTCTCGGCAGAGAAGTTCACAGAGAAAGCAGCTTTGGGAGAAATTGCACCTGAGCCGGCAGAAAGGGAGCAGAAGAACAAATACAATCAAATGAAATTTAAAAACCAATCGTCTCACAGCGCGGAGTCTGTAACAACTTCCCCGCGATGCTGCCGGGAGACGACTCGTGAAGCAGCGCCCTTACCTGAAGGGATCCTGGGAACCCCGCTGCCGCTCGCCACCTCCGCCCGCTCCCGCATCGCTATGGCAGCGGCCGCCGCGGCGGGGCGGGGGGCGGTGAACGAGGGAGGGCGGGGAGGGCCGCGCACACGGGCAGCGCCGGCCGGGGGCGGGGCGGGGCGGAGCGGAGCGTTCCGGGAACCGCCGGCTCCTCCGGCCGCCCCGGAGCCGAGCCTCCTTCAGGGGTAAGGTATATTCTGCTTCAGGCTCGAAGGGAGTCCTGCCGGGTCTCCAGTGCTGCCTTTTGCTAGAAGGAGCCTCCCTTCCATCTGCCGTGTGCGACGGCGATGGCCGAGCAAGAGACACCCCGTCACCAGAGGATGATCATGTTCAGTACCTTCAAAATTTCATCCCTGCCTCACCTCACCCGTCGCTGCACGTTTCTGGGTCCGTGTGCTCTGCGCACTCATGGGCACAGGCCTCACGCAGTCCTGCCATGTAGCACGGCCCATTGGCTGAAAAATGGCCCAGTGCTCACCCCTTCTCAAACAGTTTTATTTTCCCTGTTGTAAACTAGTCCACTTCTTTCCATGGTATAACTGATCCTCCTAGTAAGCCAAAAGTATCTGAAAAAAGCCTTAGATCACCCATCACTCTTTTTCACTCCAGCAAGGTAGCTAGTTCCTTATTTTATAACAAAACAATCTATAACTTATAAATATCTTTTTATGCAATATTTAAATCGGTCTGGGGCCCCAAGTGTTTACGGTGCCAAAAGCAAATTTCTTTCTGGTGAACAAAATATATTTTCCTAAGGGCAGCTTGCTTTATTCAGCTTAATAACATAAATGCCAGAAAAGTATTTGCCAATCTGCTCAAATTCTTTCAGTTACTTGTGCTTGGTTTCCAGGCTGTCTTTCTATCCCAAACTTTGGACAGCTTTTTTTGCTTGCTTCTGTTCCTCTCAGTTAACAGTAAGAACATTTAATGCACAATCTGAACAACATTCATGTCCAGCAAGGAAAATTTTGTGAGACAGTGTCTTACGGCCCCATGTCATGCCTCCTGACAAAGACCCATAACAGCTGTTAGTCTTTGTTCAAATAGTTGATTATCTAAAAATATTTCCTCACTTGGACTGGAGTTGTAGACATAATTAAAGCTGTTCTCACATAGCTCAGGTAAGAGGCAATATGAAAATGGGACATCACAGAGTGCATGGCAGAACAGACAACCTAAAGAAGTGATGAAGGCCATCAGCCCCACTGCCTCTCCTCTGAGACTAGTGTGACTGTGCATGCTGTAATTACTTCTCTGGAGAGCAGTACTGGTAAAGGCAAGGTGTAGTTAGGGGATGAGGCAAACAAATGGGCTTAAGGGATGTAGGTCGAATGAGGTAGCAAATAACTCTGGGAGTGACCACAGGATTCTCCAGTAGTCATCAGCAGAAGGCACAGCCTGCCTTCTGTACAGGCCTTCTTGGCCTCAGCTTTATGGTATGCCCCATGCAGTGAAGTGGTTAATCTACAGTGCTGGGCATGGGAAGCAAAGGTGAAATGGAAGTTAGGTCTGGAAACACTGACATAGCATGGAGAGAGTTCATATAGACCATGGCTGGTGATCTACATTAGCATGGGACTACCTGGGAGAAGTTCTCAAGTCAGTGCAGATAAGAATTATCTGCTTCAGACTGTGGGAAAAGGAAGTCTTTAAATGGGGATTCAATGAAGGTACAGAAATGGCCAAGAGAGTAACTTTAGCAGCATTATTAAGGGAAATACTCTTTGATTTACATGAGACAAGAAGTATATCAGAAGTTTACTTTAAAAACACTTTCAACAAGTCTTGTAAACTTCTCTCACAGCCTTCCTGATATCTTTAGAGGTTTTTGCTGATTGCTTTAGAAATTTTAACTATTCAAACCTGAATTTCAATGGATTTATGTTCCTATCTTCCAGCATAATCCATGCAATAAATATCCCAGATATATCCATCACATTCATTTTTAATACCACTTTTAATCCACAAGCCCCCTCAGCAAAGGGAGCCCCCAGTTCCTCCTGCATCCTCTATCTACCAGCTGAACAGAAAGACAAAGCAGAAAAAAATATTGAGCTGAACTGAATTTGAGTCTCCCCTTTATTCAGCCAACATCATTTCTGAAACTTAAGAAATTCTGAAAACTTTGAGATCTGATCCTTTCTTTTAAACATATTTGGAGCTTATTAGCTGGTTAAAAACTGCTTGAGGAGACAGAAATGACAGGCGACCATTATGATCCCAAGAACTTAACTTCCTTAAAAAGCCACACTAAAAAGCTCACTTCAGATAATTAGGCAAGACTATTTTTTATGTTGTATCCTTTAAATGTCACTACATTTAATAAAGGAGATACCTAGAAAATTGCAATCACAGAGATAACAGTATTTAACACTCTTAATCTTTTAGATGTGTTTGTGATAGATATTCTCCTGGTAGCATGTCTAAAACCTCTTCTAACTCTTGTAGCTTCCCTGAGTCAGAGTTTTTCCTTCCACATGTGCATACTATTCCGTGAAGCACGGATGCAGAACACTAAAGAGTGTGTCTGAGAACAGGATTAACTTCCTGTACTGGAGACCAATAATTGCCCAAATCTTTTCTTAATCTGATTTTTTTAGACTGGGGAGTGTATCTGTGTTGTCCCACAAGCAGGGTCACTTACCCAATGTGCAGTGCACCAAGAGACACCCAGAGCAGGGGTATTTTATTTAGTTCGCATTTACACAAAGATGGGTGCTGGGTGATCCTTCTACAAAGCCAGCACACCTCACAAAGGAGACACAAAGAATTTATTGTGCTCCATGATTAGGAAAAACACACCTAAATTTACACTTACTGGTCAGTAATTACCATCCCATCCCCTACTGGTTAGTTATATTTAAATTAGCCCATGTAAATTAGCACACAGGCTCCTTAAGGGGGAGTAGGGAGACAAGTCTTTTTGACCCTGAATCGGGCCAGTGGTCGCAATGTCCTCCTGCCACCTTCACCTTTCTCTCGGCTTCTGCAAACCTTCGCTGACTTCACGTTTCCTCTGGCAACTACCCAGCTCTCAGCCTCTTTTGGGCAGGATGATCCTTTTTATCAGTCTTTTCCCACTCCTCCTCAAAGGTCTAGTCGACCGTTTTTCACAGTTCACTGAAAAAGTGAATACTTCCTTATCTCTTAGCTCCTTCCTCTGACCACCAGATCATGTTTCACAAGGCCATGGTAACTTTTACTTCATTGTTTTGCTAATTGGAAAATTTCATTGCCTGCTGTATGACATAGAGTATCCAGGTGCCATCACACCAAGGTTTAGGAGAATGATGCAAAGGAAAATTTATCAAAAGGACTGCCATGCCAAAGAAGACAAATCATTCTTCTGACTATAAATTTGAACGCTTTCCAGTTTCTTACAATGTTTGAAGAAAAACAAGCTATAGCGTTTCCTCAAAGTTATAAACCAAAGTTTCAGTAGATTAGCCATTCCTATATAAAGGCTTTTCCTACAGTTCTAAAAAAGCAAAATGTCATCCAGATTTCTGATTTTAAAAATATGCTTCTGAAGTAGCATTTCTGACTGTTTTTCCAACTTTTTTATTTCTTGAGAGGATTAATACTGTTTGCCACTGAGAATGCTCAAGAAGGTGTAAATTTATAGTGCTTTCATATGTATTTCTGAAAAAAACTTGGCTATATACTGTGTTATTTACAGGCTAGTAGTTTGACTCCTGATGAGTAACGGTGCAGTGAACTGAGAGGCAGTGCCATCATTACAAGTTATGGTTGACCAAGTAAAGTAATTTAGAAGAGAAGAACTCCAAGAATAAATTCTAGATTTATATATGCATGAGATTTCAAATAGTGATTTGACAGTGGTCATCACACTTACTGGAACAAAAATTAAATGCTTGGTTTGGAAACTCTAAATCTGTAATTTAAAAGAGGTTTAATGCGCATGTGACAAGGAATGAGAAGGATTATTCCAAGTGTAATACAGGTGGGAAAGGATTACAAAAATGTCACGTGGAAGAAAGAATATAGTTGTAATGATGCGGGAACATCTCCCCCCAGCTTTTACTAGGTAGTGATACATCTCTTAACTTGTCAATAGCAAAGGGCACATTTATGTAATAAAGTCACTCAAGTCTGAAAAGTCTCAATTAGAATGATTCTTTCCACTTAGTGTCAAAAACCTCTCTTCCACTCCCACAACTCTATTATTTCATTCATAGTTCTTTTATAAATATTTTCTAAGAGTCTGTTTTAAAGTAGTGATTTTTTTAAAAGGTACTCTTAAAAGAGGGTAAAAAAAAAAAAAAAAAAGAGCTGAAAAGGGTAATTTGAGGAAAACATAAAAGCATTTGTCCAGCTTCGATAGCTATTAGACAATATGGCAAGGGAAATTATTCTCTAAGACATGCTCTAAATTAATAAGTGATTAACTTTAATTATTAAGATGCAGGATTAGTGAAATAAGAGATGCCTTTGCTTTAAATGACAGTGTCTTTTCCAGGCTCCAGTACATGGCTAATGCTCCAGTTCTGCAATTTGCACCTTCCTTCTACATCCCAGGCAAAGACTTTCCTGCAGGCAATTAACCTCTAAGGAATCTTTACACATTAACAGGTCCCACAGGGGGAATTAAGCTGAGTCATATATCTATTGAAGTTAAAGGCAACTCCCCCACTGACTTCACTGGGAGAAGGATGGAGAGCTCCATTTGTTCAGTTTAGAAATCAGGGAAGAGTAGTATGTTTGCGTATACAAGCTCAAACTAACATAGGCTGCTAATTATTTTAATCTGTTTCATATATCAACTGTGTGAAATTAATGTAGGATTTTTCCATTTGTGTGTATCTGCAACCAAATTAGTAGTAATAAATGGAAAGGGATTTTCCAAACACAAGACCTTTGTCACCTTTGCACTGAAAAAATCCATTCCGAAAATGAATCATGTTGCTAAGCAAAACACTCAAAGGACAGCTTGGGTTAAATTGCTGTATTAACTTCTTAATTTGCCTAGTGAAAGTCATCATTGCCTTTATGCAGGAAGCTACTTCCAAAAGGCCAGTTCATGTTGCATTTACTTTGCTGCTGATAAAGGCAATTACTGACCAAAATGAGAAAAGTTTATCACAATTTGGCCTAAGTCACAACACACAACAAACTGTTTTTTCCCTCTAATCTTCTTTTAAATATACTTTGCAGAGGTTGTTTTGCTGAGCTTGCTCAGCTCTGTTAAACACAGAGACCTAATTTAGGGAGAACACAATAGCCCAATGGAGTGACGCCATCAATGAAAAATGACCCTTGTGTACCAGGTTACCATTATCCCATCTCTGAGTTGCTCTTACTCACCCACCTACACCACTACAGCTGCATGCAACTTAATGATGGCTTCAGCCTTTCAGGCTGCCAGAATACTATTTATAACCCCACAGGGTCCAACTGCGATGCTATTCTTTCTCCCCATCCTCAAGAGGCATTATTCAGACAGCATGACATGAAGAGATGGCTGGTGCTACAGAAGAGCAGTTTCCAATAAATAGATCATTGTGTTTAAACATAAAGAAGACTTCCAGTTACCAATTTGAAAGGCTGAATTCCACCTTTATTTTTTGTCTCGCAAAGTATTGTAGGAAGAAAAATAATTGTGGAGATATAAACAGAAATAGGAAGGAAAAGAGATTAGTAATTTTTTTTTTTCTTAGTTCTACACCATATATATTTTTATTTTGCTTCTTGTCATCTGTTAGATGGATGTACATTAAAGTGTTATGGACTAGTTGGGGGGAAAGGATGTGATCTCAGAAAGAGAGTTGGAATTGTCTCTGCAGCCATTTGCTTTCACTTTCTTCTCTGCTCTACTTGCCATCCTTTCTTATGTCACACCCCTTGATTCAGTGTCTGACGGCCCTACAACCATTCTGTATTTATTTACCTTGCTTGAAATAATAGCATGTAAAAGTGACTATTAAGAACTCTATCAGCCTTCTTCCCCACCCACTTAATTACTGTGCCAGCCAGTCCTCTCCATTGAAAACTGTCCTTCCAAAATTACCTGAGGATATGAAGGTGCCTTGTTATGCAACCAGGAGGCCAAGACAAATCAGTGGAAAAATAAATATATAGAGAAAGGACCTTGAGGAATTTGAAGGCTGAGGACCACCTGCAGCAGGTGTTTGTACCACTCAGGACAGGGGATGAAGTGACAGTGAGGAGCTGGTGCACTTCATGCATTTTTGCTTGCAAGCTATAGCAAGGGGCTGTGTGGGGGTTATTTATTTTCTGAGTGATGGCACTTCTCCCTGGGCTCAGGGAAGAAGCACAAGTAGCACCTAACCCTCACTTAAATACTTCATCTGTGTTGAAGGGAGAAGGGATACATCACCACCGCAGAGGTACAGAGACTGTTGGATATTAGAAAAGATGGAAATGCTTTAAAAGTGAAGCAGGCAGTGGACTTCATTAGGAATGTTACCACATCAGTAGGTATTATGCGAAGTTATATAAGATCATCTTGCTTCTGATGCTTATTATAATAAAATAACAGGTCTCAGTAGAATAATTGGCCCAGTGTGATGCAACAGAAATACCCAACTAGTAGTAGTACAGCTGCACACCTTAGTTAACTCCATGGTGGCCAGTGCAAAAAGCCCTGAAAAATGTCAGCTTTTGATATGTGCATGAGGTCAGAACAGTGAATCTCAGTAAGGTTAAGATCAAAAGAAATAGGCAGCCTTTGTGGGGGGAAGCACCAGGGTTTGTTGTTGTGGTTAGGAGGCTTCTAGGCAGTCTTGATTCATGCTCTTCAAGAACTACACAGAAGGTTTTTTTCCTATTAGTATCAATACTTTTCTTTGTTTAGTTTCTTTTTACAATGACAAACTTGCTGTCTTTGTTACAATCTGAACTACATTAACATTCATGGGCACATTTCTTGTGCCAGAAGATTGAATTACCATCTCCACCCTATATCTCTTTCTCAGTACAAAAATAGAGAAATCTTTCTAATTCTACCTCTAGTTTGTCAATAACTTCTACTTTTTGTTTGAATTTACTCTACCAAAAAAAAAAAAAAAAAAAAAAAAAAAAGTGGAATGGAAAGGCTAGAAAAAACCCTATTTGAACAAAGTGGATACCAATGAAGTGCAACAACAACATTTCGTGCTCGGCCTTTATAATAAAATACGTGCTCTGAATTTAGTCTGCCTGCAAATTTCAAAGCAATGATAAGCCTCTAACTAATAGTCATCCCTCTCTTTCTCTGGTGCTGTAGTAACTAACTAGCATCTTTTTTATTAACATTAAAATAGAAGTTTAAAAAAAAAAAACCAAACATGGATGATAAAACTTAAACAAAGTGTGTATTTTGTCAGGAAAAGAATTTACCTGATTTTAAAGATGCAAAAAACACAACACTGCTCACTTGAAAACTTATTTGTCTGGACATGGAATCAGATACATACACATTTATAAATTTTGGGCTAGCTTACTGGTCCTGTTAAAAACAGCCATGCATAACTCTATTAGATCTTTTAGCAGGAGGATACTCAAGGAAATCTTCTCTTGAAGCTTGGTGTTATATTACAGTTGTTTCTAGGAAGCAATATAAATAATACACATTGATTGCCCCTGTAAGATATTGCAGCTGCACGAGTTAGATTTTGGTCAGAAACCAGATTAAGATCAGCACGTTGGAATCATGCAGCCATCTTCCTATTAGAACAGTGTCAAATAATAACTAACTTAATTATCCTGAGATGAGGTTAGTTATGTATAACTAAGGTACAAAATGGCATAATTACCTGAAAAAAAGGTGGACTGGAACCAGTGCACCAGAGACCGATGTGGCTCACACACCCTATGAGTAGAGGTTAAACAAGTCTGGATTTTACAAGCCCTGAAAGTAAATAATCTAAAAAAACCAAACAAAAACCAAACAAACAAGCAAAAAATGAAACTCCCATCTAAGGCAGGAAAAATGTCTTTTTGACTGGGGCTGGGGAAGAGGGATTCTGGATTTTGTTTCTCTCTGACCTTGGCAGTTGAGCACACTTCTCTCAGCTTAAGTGCCGTGTGTGTAAAAAAGTGATGATAGGAGTAGTACCTTATAATCTATGGACTTGCAAGGACAAATCCATCAATGTTTTTCTGGCACTTTGCTGCTTACAATGATGAGAGTTATAAAAACTGTACACATGAGAAAATAATCCATTATCTACCCATGCAGAGGACAAACCCTAAAGTCTGTTTTTTTGAAAGAAGTTCAGACCAAAGTGCCTGTTTCAAGACAGAATTGCCTATTTTGATGATGGCCCATTAATCTTTGAAACTGGAGTTTGCAGATCTGACTAATAATTTATGTCTTGTAAGAGCACAGGGTAGCTCTGAACCTGAAAGATTGCACACTTACTTACTAGAGAAGTGAATTTATGTTAGTGAGCTGTCTTTGCCTAAACATTGCGAACAGCAAAATGAACACTTTGATTTCTGTCAATCACACAGTCCTTTTTAAAAATGCCTTGTTAAACTTCAGGTTAAGAAAACCTAACTAGAAAAACCTTAGCGGACATTCCCTCAACACACCGGGGTACGTAATTAAAATACTAAGCTGGAGATGTGAACCAGGTTTCCAGCTCCAGTGTGAAAGGGAGGCAGTTTGCACCAATTCTATCCAAGGGTTGTCTTTTGTCTAAGCAATGCCAAATACCCAAGTCAGATCTCTTCCCACCTCTTGCTTTTCTCATGACATAATTCAGCAAAAGTTCTGTTTCTGTGCCAGGATGGGAATGGCTATTTTGCTCTCTCCTGTTACCACACGCTGACCCAGAGATAATGTCACTCCCCATAGACCACCTGCAGATGCTGTTCACATCATCTCCTTTGATCTACCTGGTCTCTACGGATGAAAGTAGAAGTGATGGCTGGAGCCAATCTAAGAGCATGCCACCACATAAAGGGAGAAACGCTGGACGTGCATTCTGCTTTTTCCTGCCAGGCTCTGAGTTAAACCAGATCCCCCGGCTGCACCCGAGCTGTTGCAGGGCAGGAGGTGGAAGTAAGCATCCAAGGGCAGGGAGGAAAGTGCAGGAAGCTTCCATAAGCAACAGGACTCCTGAAATGTCTCCAGGCTTGAAATTTGTCTCAGGAGCTGCCCAGGAGTGCTGTGAATTGGAAAGGGCTGGGGGAACATGCAGTTGCCCTCAGTTTATTCTCAGTGTGTTGTGTTTCAAAGCCACAGGGTGCTGGGATACGTGAGTGTGAGGTGGGTGTGCAGGTGATGGTGTTCGGTGGGTGCTTGTAGTGGGTTCACAAGAGAAAAAAGGAACACAAAATTCTGTGGCAGCATCCCAAACAGTAAACATTTTTTCTCCAGAAAATGGTTAATTGAATTTTTTATGAAGCACTGTTGTGTCAGAGATTAAAATCAATCATTAAGATAAACAGATATTTTACTCTGATTTGCATTCAATTGCTGATTCAATTTCAATGATAGCCTCACCACAAAATAACACAAATACAGTCTCAATGCAAGGATGTTGGGAGTGCTGTGTACCTACAAATGACCTTTTGTAAAATAACTCAGTAAAGATGCCATCCAACTCCTTTTGTATGGAAGTAAAAATTTTGGCTGGCCAATCTATGCCTGAATTCAGTCTCACTGATAGGATGAGCACCGTGTAGAGGCTAACGCTTAGTACTGTGCTGAAATCAGTTGGTTTAAAACCTATTTTCACCAGTCCCTGATGCCTCCCTGTCCAGCGCTTGCAGCCCAGCTATAAGCAGCATATGTTCAGCTGAGCCACTGGTGACACCCCCTGTCAGCGTCTGGTAATTTTCCTAGCAGGGGCAAGATTTACATGAGAGCTTTAACTCTGAAAGTCCTGAAGAGACACGGACAAATACATTCCAGAATAATTGTTTTTACCAAAGAGTCAGGGGTGCATCTTTATAACAAGCCAATTTCAGCTGACTGTAGTAGCAGCCTCGTCATCATATGAGGCCAACAGAAGATGCTTCATTTCTCAGAAATCCGGCTACCGTTCAGCTGATAAACAGCTCCTGTTCAGTGTTCAGCCCTCAGAGTGACTGATATTGCTGCCTGAGAAACACTGAAAATACAGCCATCCTGCTCCATGCACAATATTCTATGCCTTGATTTTCCAACACTTAAGCAAAATAGATCGCAGAAACACTTGGAAATTATTCAAAATTGACTATTACATTTTTAATTTTTTTGAAGTCTAAGAAAAGGGGGACAGAGAGAGTTCAGGGTCTCCAGAGAAAGAAACCCTTCCTACAGTTTGCAGTAAGATGCAGTCCTACAAAATCATTCAATATCCTAATAAAGCATATTCTCTTTTCTCATCAGTCTCGCTTCTCTCATTGCTTAGGGCACCAAAGCTACAACACTGTTACTAGTAGAAACCAACATGTAATTTTTAGGCAAATCTCATTTTACTGGAACCTCTAAGCTTTTGAGGGCTTATTAGTCCACATTTATCCTGATATTAAATGAGAAGAGAGTGAAATCCAGGTTTTACAGCAAGTATTAAACAGCTTTGCTAACACATAGTAATGAAAGGGAATTAGCAACCAACCAACCCCTGGCTCATTTCCCCTAAACCAGTAGGAGCTGTTTTCCCAGAGAGGATATTGAGTACTTGTGACTACTTTCTGCTGCAATATTCTTATATGGGATCATGTGGTGCCTTCATCCTACACTGACAGTTTTGAAAAACACTGGCATCAGCAGTCCACTTTTGTTCCCATAAACTTCTACCTATTTCCCTACTTTGTTTTCATGAATAAACAACTCTCTGCTTCTTAGTGTAGCTAACATAGCTAGCTGTGCTTAAAGTTACACAGAAACCTCTCTAATTTACTAACAACTCCTAAAAGCTAAGTTTTGTTTGGCTTTTTTTGCTTATTCCCCAGAAAAGCACAGCAGCCAACTTGACAGCCATTACTGAAAAATGGCAGTCAGCAAATTGCTTAATAATCCTCAGTCTACTTAGGTACCAAGTTCATACCCCAGTTTCAGTTAAGAGTACATTGCCAGACCTGTGGTCTTGCATACATTTTAAGTATGCGATTCTCTGCTTATCGTATGCTTAAAATCACATCAATCTCAAGAAGTAATCCACACAAAAATATGTGTGCAACTGATAGTCAACTTGTGGGAGTGAGGGCAAAGGCCAACGGTGTGTTGCTTATTTTGAATAGATAACAGTTATTAACACACAGGTACATTTGAATTAAAGTCAGATTCCTCCAACAGTCCCTAGAACAGAACTGTGGCTTGCTTTCTGGCCATCCTTAAGTCTAAGTCTGAAAGCAAAGTTCCGGGTTAGTTTTTAGTTCCTAATTACCACTATTTGCAGGTGATACCAGAACCAAAATCAAAGAGCACCTCCTTGCTTGCATAGCATGGCAGGGTGTTGAATAGGGAAGGCAGGAGCTGCCTTTTTGGAAGTAATTTTCCTTGCTTGTAGGTGGAATTAAACCCCATTACTTTAAAGTTTTGGGTCATGAGGTTTTTTTCCTTGCAAACAATGGAAGATTATGGTCTTTGTCTGCATAAAAACTGGAAAGAGTAACTTTTAAGAAACATGTTGCAGCACTTTTTCTGTGCCAAATACATCTAAACTTACAATACACACACTCTTCTCCCAAAACAAGTTTCAGAGAAAGTATAATCATTAATACAGTAGTTTGCAAAGTCTACACCACATCTTGGCCACTAAATAATAATCTTGGCTTCACAAAACATAAGCAGCAGGTTGGCTTAGTACTCTTTGGTGAAGCCTACCTTTCAAAATGCCTGACTCACAGCAAAGGACAGTGCTCCAGCCCAGTGCCACTGGTGACAATGCACGGATGCAGGCAGCACCAGTGGCTCAGGTCTATGGCTGTGTGGGCTTCTGCCCACGGGAGCTCCAGAAAGCTGGGGTAATGCCAGGGAATCTGCCCCCCCCCCCCATGCCATTGCCAGTGGGATCCCCTTGAAGTCGCAGTGAGCAAAGTGCCCCGCCACACAGTGCGTAAATGCAGCGATGTATATAGCGCCCTAATGGCTTTGCTGGATGAACTGCAGATTATCTGCAACTCTAACAAACACATACAGCTTAACAGAGGGGCAAGACACGCTGCAGCCAACAGATTAAAGATTAAATATTAGTCTCAGTCATGGTTTTGCACTTAACTAGAACAACTAATAAAACCATAATTGTAAAACATAATTAATTACCATCATACATACCTAAATGTTTATGTGTTCCAGCAGCCATTACCTATGAGATCTGTTGTTCTGGATAAGATTTAATCTAAGTATATGAAAATCCATTGCACAAAATGTTGCCCAGTTATAGTATGAACCTTGTTCCAGGAAACCTGTTTGTTTTTTGAAAGACTCTGTTGTTGCCCGGATTCAGGGCTCAGTCCTGAGAGCTGCTGAGCACCCTATAAGCCCTTAAACACAGCTGGGAGGGAAAGGGACTTGGCATAATCCAGCAGCAGTCAGTACCTTGTGGGATTGAGTCTTAAGTTAATATATAACAAACGGCTGCACAGTGGTGTGTGAAATCACCAAGTTAAACATACACTTAAAATAACTGTAACAAGAGAGAAGCAAGCATATTTACAGGAGCATTTCATTAAAATCTTTGTGCTGAATAGTCTGCTATGCAGCATTCCTTCGTATTTACCATATGAAAGCAAAGCTTTGGGGAGTGTTCTGGTGAAAATAAAATTAAGCAGTTGAGGCAGAAATACCCTAAAGCTGCAACCAAAGACCTCTAGTTAAATACTGTGCAAACTATGAGTTGGTTATTATCAGCTGGTATCTACCCTGAGCAAGCTGCACCTGGCAGTGTAGACAAAATGGATGACCCAGAATGGCACATGCTAAACACACATCTGCAAAAATGAAAATAACAACGAACCTCAAAACTTTACCACCCAGCTCTAGTATTTGCAGGTGTCAGCAGCAGAACTGAATGCCAAAATCATACCTGGTCATACCTGGTCATTTACTGGAACAAATGAAAGAGGAAGAAATCAAAGGTTTAATTATGTCTTTGAGAGCTGCAAAGTGCCACAGGAAAGTAACTGGGTGTGCAGAAGGCATTGCAGGTGGAGAGCTCAGTTATTGCAGTGGCAGAGCAGCACAGTGTGGATGGAAAACCAGATACACACCTGCCACAAAGATGGGACTTGCTTTTCCCTGCTTTTGCTGTCTGGTGTACAGGGGCAGCAGCTACACTCTCCTGGAAACACATTTATCCCAAGAGTCTGGTATGACATACAGAAATGTAGAACGCCCCTGGCTTTGTGCTTTCTCATCAGAAGGACCTGTACAGCTCCCTGCTATATATCCCTATACAGAAGATGAAGTCATAGAGAACAGAATTGTAGAATGGTTTGAGTTGGAAGGGACCTTAAAGATCATCTAGTTCCAACCCCCCTGCCATGGGCAGGGACACCTTCCTGTAGATAGGTTGCTCAAAGCCCCATCTAACATGGCCTTGGACACATTCAGTGATGGAGCATCCACAACCTCCCTGGGCAACCTATTCCAGCATCTCACCCACCTCAGAGTGAAGAATTTCTTCCTAATTTCTAATCTAAATATACCCACTTCCTGTTTGAAGCCATTACCATCTACCCTATCACTGCAAGCCCTTGTAAAAAGTCCCTCTCCATATTTCTTGTAGGCCCTTTTCAGAAACTGGAAGGCTTCAATAAGGTCTCCCTGGAGCCTTCTCTTCTCCAAGCTGAACAACTCCAACCCTCTCAGCCTGTGCTCATAGAAGAGGTGTTCCAGCCCTCTGAACATCTTTGTAGCCCTTCTCTAGACCTGCTTCAACAGATCCATGTCCTTGTGCTGGGAGCTCCAGAGGTGGATGCAGTACTCCAGGTGGGGTCTCAGAAGATCAGAGCAGAGGGGCAGAATCCCCTCCCTTGACCTGCTGAGCACACTTCTTTTGATGCAGACCAGGGTATGGTTGGCTTTCTGAGCTGCACTTGCACATTGTTGTCTCATTTTGAGCTCTTCATCAACCATCACCCCCAAGTTTTTCTCCTCAGGACTGCTCTCAGTCCATACTCCACCCACCCTGCACTTTTGCTTGGGATTACCCTGACCCATGTGCAGGACCTTGCACTTGGCCTTGTTGAACTTCATGAGGTTGGCATGGGCCCACCTCTCAAAAGAAGATCTGCTAGAATGTGATTTGGTCTTCACATTTTCTCCTGAGAAGAAACAGTAAATTGCAACTGCATAAGAGAAATTAATTTCTGTCTTACATTTCTTGGAGTTACTCTGTGAATAATCACAAGGAGAATTTTTAATAGCAATATTTCATTCATTTTTTAGAGGTAAAAATGCCAATAGATTTCTGTAATAATAGATTTACATATTCAATATAATTTTCAAAGCCTAATTAATAATTTATAATGAAGTATGAGGCTTCACATGCATCTCATGTAATAATTTGAAAATTGGGTATTATTAATTATACCCAATTATTAGTTACATTCATTTCAGCTGAAAGCTCTTCTGGAATCTCAGTACTAAGAAAATGAACTACATAAGAGGATAAAGACAGAACTACTACTCCACAATGTTTGACTTGCACTCAAAGCCTTCACTGAAAAACCGGAAGCAAGCTCCTCACTGCTGTTCTCTTCTCAGGCAAGGCTGGGCTTTTACCGTTTTAAGCCTTCTGAGTCAAATACAAGGTCCACTAAAGTTAAGGGGACTTTACTCTGCTCCTATAAAGCTTGAAGTAAATATTATCATAAAGGCTAAATCCAAGTAATTTTCTTAGTTTCAAATGACTCACCAAGGTACTTACCTAGGATGTTGCCATATAAATGTTGATTTTGATCATGGTTTGGGGCATGGGGGAGGAAGTGAAGAAAATACCACATCTTGCTTTGTGGTTTGAAATTTAGCAGAAACAGAAATGCAGATAATACTACATGGCACAAGCTAATATCCAGGCACTTCACAAGTGCAAAGAGAAGGATTTAGATTTAGATTACATAGAAAAAATAAAAATAACAAGCAACAGACAAAAATTTGATAAATATGTTTTCTTGAAGTTTCTGGTATTCTTGCCCATGAAACCTTGCTTATGCTTAGGGTATCAAGTGCTATTGTAGAAGACAGACTGAACTTTCTGGGAAGTCTAGCAGCAAAGTCCAGTCCAGTTGCCTCAACACAATAACTGACATATCTTGATGAGGTTTCTGTTCAGAGGACAATAAATAATGATATTTGTACCTGAATTGTATCTGCAATCTCAGAATCTCCAAGTACTTTACAAACTCAAGTAAGTATAACTTTTCATGTGTATGAAGCCTGTTAAAATATTTTCTTTTATTTTTCCAGAAATTTGCTTTCAGTTTTGAGCATTTCAGATAGAAATCTGATGACTTGAGATGTTGACAACCAAAATGTGAAGTAGTCAAAATAAAAAAGCAGTGTTCATTTTTACTGAATAATAGTATGGAGAATAGCTTCCAGAACAAAGAAAAAACCAACAGAACAAACTTGTGTAAACAATGATCTAATGCAAATCTCACAAGTTGACAGAAGCAACCAAACCAGCAAGAAGAATCTACAGAAGGCCAGTAAGCAACCAGTCAGAATAACCTGTTCAAAATTACCAGGAAATCAGAACTATCCACCTAATGACCTAATTTTTAGAATTGCAGTACTGAACTGCACTACTTCCATTCTATGCTAATCTAAGTTTGTACTATAAACTACGAAAGCATATTTTTCCAAATTCAGTGGGATTCAGGGGCTTATGTTGCCTACACAAGTCAAAACAGAAGAGAGACAAATGCATCTCAATGGAAAATAACTTCCTTGCCCAAAGAAACTGTGACAAAGAGGTTTCAAATCACTAACAAGAGATATATGAGTATCTGGCTCACTGAGATCTAAGCACAGAAACTGAACAAATGTCCAGTTGGGTGCAGTCTCACAGAGTTGTGTGTTAGATGTGAGTACCTGCTATTCACTATCAGTTCATGCCAAATCTTTTAGTAATGTCAGAACACAGAAAAGCAACAAAGAAAGATATTTAAAAAAAAAAAAGGCACATTTGCATGTTGCTCTATCAATTACATTAAGGCATCTGAATCTTAGCAACTCCACACAATGCAAACTAGGCCTCATAAGAAGGGCAGTCCTCCCTGCAAATATTTATGTTAGCAATTGCAAAGTAATCCAGGCACAGAACCATTCATAAGACTAATTCATCACCAGGTCATACAAGGCAATTAGGCCTGGATGCTAGATGCAGAGGCGAGCAGATTAGCAACCACCACCTGAAAAGATGTTTTAAGTGAGCCTGATTTATTTTTAACAATATTTTAAAGCCTTTGAGAAGATTAATTCCTCAGCCCAAGAGCTGAGTACCTCGCTGCTCTAAGGTAAACCAATGTACTAATTGAGTCTTCAGCACAGGAATACTGTCCGTAGGACTTGGGAGTGATAACTGCTTTGAGACTGATATTGTCCGAACACAAAAAAACCCCCACCATTATTCTTTACCCTGAAAGTCTCTGCAATGAGATGAAAATGTTCCTACAGTTTTCTCTCTATCTTTCTTTCACATACCGTCATGCAGAAAACACGCAACAGATTACATCCACAAAAGCAAAAGCTGTTTATGTGTATTCTTCAATAATAAGAGCATCTTTCATAAGGAAGACTGTAAAGCCTTCACTGAGGACATTATCTCTTCAGTACTATCAGTGGTGAGTAAGGGATTTTCTGACACTGACATTACAGTGCAGCTGAGCTGATAAAATGCAAGAAATATATCTAATATAAAATATACTAGAGCAGATGTCATTATTTGAAATAAAACCAGATACACTGGATATAAAAAGTGAAAGATCCAGGACAAGATTCCAAACCAGATTTCTGAATCTGATTCTCAAGCTAATGGTGTTAGGTAGGAACTTCAGCATTAGACTGGACCAAAAAGCCATCTAACCAACTCTCTTGTCTCCAAGTGGCTTAAGGAGAAATAAGAAACAGGACAAACACAGAAAAAAAAAAATCCCTCTATTTTACCATCTCATCTTCTGGCAATCTAAAGTTTAAAGTCTTCCTAAATCAGAGGCTGCATGCTGAATACACTTTTTTTTAGTTCTGTTGGGGCACTCTTCCATGAATTTTCCTGCTTCCTTTCTATTTTCACTAATTCTTTGGCTTCCACATCCTCATATTTCACTGAATTCCCATATTTAATTGGTACCCTGGATGAAATGGATTTCCTTTGGTTTGATCTTAATATCCTGCCCAGGTGATGCTGTGTCTGTTTGAAACCCTGGTCCTGCCAGAGGGTGCTGAGAGCTGGGTGCCTCCAGCCTCCCAGACATGGGTGTTGAAAGAGGTGAAGTAACAAACAGGAAGGATGAGTTTCCAGGAGGGAATGAGAAAGAGGAGCACATTTGTCAAGAGGATGTATAGGCAGATATGCAAGTCAGGTTTCTGAACTATTGCCAAAATATTTAAATGATGGTCATAATTGCTTCTTGTAACATTAGGAGGGGATTCCTCATTTTTAATCATTGCAATGACAGTAATACAGAAATAATAAATAAATGATTCCTTAAAAGCCTGATGTTCTTATTTTTTTCTTTTTTTGAACTTCTTCATATGCTACTCCTATTTTATGCTATCATTCAAGTTTTAAGTAACATATTTAATTCACTAAGCTTTTTTACAAACTGGAAAGTCAGAGCCCTACTGATGAATGCCACCAGGTCCCAAAAATCCATCATTCCTCTGTCAGCAATCAATATACCAGGAAGTATCACATTCCATGTTAACCTTTTCTCTAGTGTGTTACACAAGTGTGTAATAGCAGCATATTCAGCCAACTTGGGTATTTTCTTCCTGGATAGCTAAGCTGTTCCATCAATAACATAAAAATGTTTTAACAACACAGCAACAAACCACCCAGCATGCCAAGGAGACACAAAGTCCTTGGTTCATTGTTGGGAGGTTACTTTTAATTACAAGGTCCTGATTAACACACTGGAACAAGGCAATAGCTTGCTTCAAACAGTTCCAAATCATAGTACTTAAAAATGCTGACCTTTGTCATAAGCAAGGACAACAAGCAACAAAGACGAAAATAAAATTGTTTTGTCTCTGAGAGAATTTGAAGTCCTATGACAGAACTTTGCAAAAACCCAGTAATCTATAAAAGCCAACTTTCAAACATTAATTTAGTACCAAAAAACAGCTAAACTCTTCCCGTTAGTCCTCCAGTTCCCAAATTGATGGTATCAGACAGGAGCTAATTTTAAACAAGGTTTATGCACAAGATTTGTCTTTAAAACTCTTTGGATTGATTTTATTTTTCTAATTGGTGCAGCCTAACATATCATCATAATCATCACTAGTATTATTATTATTACTATTTAAATCTTCTTTAAGTTGTTAACTGGCTGAACCATTTTACTCATGTGGTTTGCCCAGACACAACATTATCTACTTCCTAGAAAATAATTCAGGTTGTAATTCAGTCTCTGCAACAGTATTAATGCAGGGACAGATCCTGGCTTCATCTGAAGCTCTTAGCTTCTGTTCTTTCGTAGTCAAGTAGAACATGAAATTATCATAATTAACAGCTAATCAAAAATAGAAGAGAATAAGGAAGTACACTCCTTGTCACTGAAGTTGTGAGCATGGTATAAATGAATCCAGGAGCTTTTGTATTCCAACATCAGAAAGAAGGAAAGATCTGTCAAAATATGTGGGTTAAGCTCAGCAGCTGCTGCAGTGCATCTGTCCAGCCTCAGGTGAGTAGATGGATGAGCTGTTGAACATCTGAACTTTGAACATTACAACAGACTCTGATTTTCTACCATCCCACGTGCATAAAAGCCTTCTTTATTTTCTCATCCTAGGAAATGAAGGACATATACAAGAGAAAAACTTCTGAATACATAGACAGTGATGGGAAGGTAAATCTAGAGCCATAAAATACAAGTAAAATAGAAACCACTGGGATGATTAATTTATGAAAATCTCTACTTCCAAATTTAATCAGGAAAACAAATTAATAAAGCTGACCAAGATAAGGAATGAATTACTTATTAATTCTACCAGGATGCAGCTGATGCCTAGTAGGCAAATCAAGGTCACTTTTACCTGGAGTCCAATGGCCTAGTCCCGTAGGGTAGTTTGGGTGAATGAAAGAAATGAGGTGACTTTATATGAGAGAACTGGTTCTTGCACACCAAATTAACTCTTACTTGATGCTACCTGCTACACAGCAGTGGGAAAGTTGTCCTCCAAAAAGCAGTGCTGGTTGCCAGGAGTATATGTGATGTGAGCCCCGTGTAGAAGCATATCCAGGTTACAGTATAGTTAAACTGCTCTTGAATTTGTTTAACATAATTAATCAAATTCAATATGATTTCAGGAAGCATAAATCATTTTCATAACACAAAGAAATATGAAAAAACACAGAAGTGCCAAATATGACCTTCTTACTGTCTATGAAAAATCCAGGACAAGGTCAGAGTCTTGCCTTGAAGGCAGTGGCAATGGTCCCACAAAATCCATTACAACCACAGGTCGGACACTTTCCAGATGACTCTCAGATATGAAGGAAAGATGACAGAGGCAAACATCTCAGACACAAGGGATACTGTCTGAATATTAGTCTCTCTCACTTCCTCCTTCTCAGAGCCAACAGGCAGCATGGAAGAAACTGTACGCATTAGCAGGGACTGAATTTGCTCCTCGCTGGACGCAGGATAAATGACCCTACAGTACTGTATGTACCAGCCTTTCCCTGCAGTTCTTGTGTGCTGAGTACCCCTCATCTCTCTGTCTGAACCTCAGACTCAATCACTTCAGCAAACTGTACTAGAAAAGCTTTGTGTATCTGTTAGAAAGCATAAAATGAACAGGTAACACTAAATACGTTTGGCAAAATATATGGAGGAAATGTATTTGATGAAGTTTCATTGATTTATCAGTTTCTATAAAGATTGTTAGACCATAGATTTGGTAGAGACCGTAGGTAAGGACCAACTCCTTGCAAGATCAAGGTCGTGATATGCCAAATATCTGTCAAGCATTGGAAAGAATGAATTTGTTCATTCTCACTGTTCAATTCACTTTCTACTTCCCAAATGCAAATTTCTGCATATACTTATGAGAGTGGTAGAGTCTCCCGTTATCTAGTGATAGCATCTCCAGTTCTCTGGTGAATTCTTGAATGCTATGCAAACAATGGTTCTCTGCTTAATGATACTTTGACACAAATGTGTCTCTAAGGGAAGGAAAAAATACTTTGTTTAATCCATTGGGGTTTTTTTATTAGTAATTCTTTGCATTCTGGGTCTAATTTTTAACTATTAACCTAATAATTATTTATCTGTAAATAATAATTATTTATCTGTAAATCACAGTGGACACTAAACCACACCCATGTCACAATGCCTTGATGAAGTAGGTTTGAGATCTTGAAAATGTTGCAATACCTTCCAGGAGAGGATAAAAGCCCAGCTGTTCTCTGTCATATCGGTTGTGATTCTGGCACAGTTTCCATTTGCAGCCTATCCATTTAGTTCTCAATAGTCAAGTCCTTTCCCTTCCTGAGATTTCATTGTCTTCTACAGCTTTTCATTTACTTAGGTAAAACTTGGCCTTCACACATCCCACACTGCTAGGAAGTAAGCTCTTGATGCCATCCTCATAATGGTGCAGTGCAGTCTGCATAGAAAACAAAATGTACTCTGGATTTTCACTTAAAATAGATTGATGGAAATATTTTTCATTGTCTTCAAACATAGAACTTTTAGATCAAATGGCTAGTCAAACCAAATGCTTCAGTACAGTTGTGTCTCCATTCATGGTCACCTTACTTAGTCAAAATATTCTTGTAAAATGTAGTCAGAATGTATTCCAATTTAAAAAAAAGGTTGCTATGGAACCTGTGGTGAGGGTAATAATGAGAAACTTTACTGGTTCAAAGATTAAACACACAGTGTCAATACTTTCAAAACAACAGCAAAAAACTAATTCTCAAGTGACCAAATAATGCAGAAGACTGTCTCTGTTCCAGAACACAGTGTTAACCAAATTGGACGTTTCATGTGCATTTGCAAGGATGAATAATAAGTGTTTCAAATACAAACTGATACTATGTGACTAAAGTACAAAAAATGTGATGCTTATATTTAAAAAAGAGGAGGAGGGTTGCCTGGGAAATTAACTGACTCTTTAGTCTGACTCTGAACTTGGTAAGATTTTACAATCAAATCTCAAGACAAGATTGGTGAGAGAAAGCTGTGTAGCTTTGCCCCAGGTGAGGAAGACTCATGTACCATAAAGAAGTAGATGATGGGAGACAGGAGCAGTAGCTGTGCACCATGAGAAGAGGAAGGTAATGCAATTTCAGAGATCAGCCAGGGATCCAGGAGAAAGAAAAACTGATGTGACAGTCTTTATGAATGTAGCAGGAATGAAGCAGGACACCACTGAGGCCTGAGGAGATCACTCACTGTACATGTAATTAAGCAGCCCTTTGCCTCTGGAGACACTGGGCTGCTGTCCCCTGAGTGACAGTGACTCCTTCTACCTGTGTTGTAATTTAAGATCTCCGTTCTGTAAGGAGCTACAAATCAGGAGTCAGTGACAGAAGCCACAATTTTTAATAGAGAGAAAAGCATTGCAGAGGTAATGAATTCTGAGTCACAGACAGTTTGACTCCCTACTTCTTTCTGATATGGACCATTCCCGATTTGGGAGGGGAGGGGTGGAACTCAGCATACTCCACTGTTGTTTTTTACTCTGGGGACCCTTTTTCCTACGTAATACTTAGTAATTTGTCACCACCAGATACCTCTTCTCCAGAGAAAGACTTTCAGTTTTCCGCTGCCCTATAGCTTCTCAGCCTGACATTATCATCTAAGGTGAGATACAGAAAGCTTTCCCTCTGATTCTTTTTTTTATTATTATTTTTTTAATTTGAGGGTGGGGACCCCAAATTGTTGGGATTTAGTCCTCATGGATTCTTTTTTGGATAGCTGATTGCCCAAAGAATCAATTTGGCCTGTCTTTTTCCCCAAAGTTCATGGGCAAAGGTTGCAAACACACCCCAAAAACCAGAAAAGCTTCTGCTGTTCCAGCCTCCACCTTGCCCAGCACAGAGCCACTCAACTGGGCACTCTTCATGCCCTGAGATATCTAGTCACACCTCTTCTCAAGACCATAGGGCTTAACCCATAGGAGCTATTAAAACTCTGCCTTTGGGAAGTTCGTATAGGGAAGACTTATAACCAATATACCATAATACCCTTCACATTCTCATTACCTACCTGGTACATCTACATGAAGTTCATAATTAAAATCATATATGTGTGTATATAATTATCCATCACAGCATTCTTAGATTATTACAGTGTAGGACTTAAACTTGCATGACATGAGTCAGGTTCACTCCTTGACTCCACAAAAATAAAAAGCTGTATTAGTAAGTGGTGCCAGCAACTAAAGGTCTACACAGAGTGATCAACTTGTCACATCTAAAAAAAAAAAATGTTTGAATCAGAAGATCTGAACTTGTGTGATTTTTCTTACTTCACTTTACTAATTGTGACAAGTATTTTGTTTAAATTTAAATCAGACTAAGAAGATGTAAAATAATATTTCAGTGGTCCAGGTTGTGTAATCTGGGCTACTACTTTTACATGGTGGTGATTTACATTGTCTTGGCTAATCTTTGAATCTATTGCCTTATAAAACTGGAGGTCTCTGTGAGCAAACTATCTGTCTGCTGCCCCAACAGTGCAAAGTACACAATAATTTCCTGGAAGATGGGGTTGCTTTTGCAAGATGCAGAAAAGGGTCTTAAGCCTGCCACTGATAAATCAATTCATTACACAACTGCCAGTCAAAAGCTGTCCTTGCTCCATGAAGCATATGAAGATAACCATTGCTGTCCTATACTGCCCCAGGAGCTCACCCACAGCTGTAATTCTCATCTAGTTGGGAAGCCTGTTAAAATCCTCTAATTAAAAACCCCTACAGCCTTATTCAAGTCCATCTCACAGCCCTTGACCTTTTCCCCTCAGATGGGACACATTTAGGTGTGGCAGTCTTCTGCTTTGCAGCAGACAGGAAAACCATTATGGTGTCCATCTCCCAGAGACTTCAACTTCCCATAAATGCTTATGTCTTTGACACTTATTTTTGCTTCAAATGGACTACAATGACAATATTTCATGAACTATAAGACTTCTGGAACTCCTGTCTGCTTATCTGCAGTTGTATCACTATTATTTTCTTTTTAAAAAGTTAGAAATTTCAAGGTTTGGAATCATTAAATGATCAGGGAATAGATAAAAATAATGTATCCTCATTTGCTTACAATAGCAATTTTAAAAGACTCACGCACACAAAAAAATCTAATATAGTCACATTAAATGGTTCCAGTAAGCCTAAATAATCTCCCCTTATTTCCTTCCCTTTAAGCATTCTGTCTGAAAAATATTTATCCAACTCATTGAGAGGCAACAACTTTTACCTGAATAACAGACTTAGTTTATCAGAGCTGCTTCATAAACTCTTAGAAGTGAGTTCTGCTTTTGTTCTTATAGGGCTCTGGAAACGGAACATGCAGAGAAAGTGGCATCAAGGACTGGCAAATTAGACTGTTCTCTGTGTGTTGGAATCTAAAGGACAGTTATATTTAGATGTAAGAAACTGCACAACAAACAGGGATTGCTAACAGATACAGTAAAATGGCAATGTTCTTTTCAAACCTCACAGAACATGTTAGTATTCTTATGAGAGGAGAAACAAAGCCATGTAATTAAATATGAGATTCTCCAAAAAGATTTGTGACTCCTCTGAGAACACATGACACTTAATGACACTATCAAGAATGATACTGCAAATTGGAAGAAAGACAACAAGTACCAATTAGTCATTCACGACTTTGGCATGTTTGATTGCTCTTCATTCATTTGAGATTTGCTTGCTGATTGAACTAATCCAGAGAAAAAACGAAAGAGTTTGGAAAGGATTTACAAAGTCTACAAGGAAATTTCCAGCTTGCCCTGAGAAGTGCATCTAACTGATGCACTGTGTCTTCAGAAGTTATGCTCACTACTTCGTTTCAACTAAGAGACAGAAAGAGCAGGACAGGGAAAAACTAACTTATTTTAAAGTTCCCTTATTAGCCTTACCAGCTCAAATAGTATAATCTTCCATCCGGAAATGTAGTCTGATTGGAAAAGGAGGAATTAGACCATTTGCAAAAAAAATCCTAGATGACAGGCGACAGAGCCCACCAGACACTGCAGTGAGCCAACAAGCCCCTCAGGCATGCTGCTGCCATGCATGTGCACATCCTGCACACTGGACAGACACACAGCAAGTCCCAAGTTTTAGAGAGCATAGCCCATCATGTGCATGAAACAAAATCGCTGTCCATGGGCAGAATCACATGGCTGTTCTACAGCTTCCCAGGATTCCTATTATCTCCAACCAGGAAATCAGATCAGAATGTGACAAGTATCCACATCACACAGTGCAGTCATGGTTCTATGTCTGTCACAGCATTCTCCTGGAGAACTGTCTGCTCATGGCTTGGATGGGCACACCCTTCACTGGGTAAAAAGAAAAAATTGGCTGGATAGCTGGGCCCAAAGGATTGTGGTGAATGGAATTAAATGCACAAGTGGTATTCCCTAGGACTCAGTACTGGGGCCTGTTGTCTTTAGTATCTTCATCAATGATCTAGATGAGGAGATCAAGTGCAACCTCAGTAAGTTTGCAGGTGGCACCAAGTTGGGCAGGACTGTTGATCTGCTCAGGGGTAGGGAGGATGTACAGAGGGATCTGGACAGTCTGGATCAATGGTCCAAGTCTGATGGTATGAAGTTCAACAAGGCGTGGCAGGTCCTGCACTTGGGTCACAACAAACCCATGCAACACTACAGGCTTGGGGTAGAGTAACTGGAAAGCTGCCTGGCAGAAAAGGACCTGGAGGTGTTGGTCAGCAGCCAGATGAACATGAGCCATCAGTGTGCTCCGCTCACCAAGAAGGCCAACAGCATCCCGGCTGTTATCAGAAATAGTGTGTCCAGCAGGACTAGGGAAGAAATCATCCTCCTGTATTTGGCACTGGTGAGGCCAGACCTCAAATTCTGGGTTCAGTTTTGGGCCACTCACTACAAGAAGGACATTGAGGTTCTGGAGCATGTCCAGAGAAAGGAAACTAAGCTGGTGAAGGATCTAGAAAGGATCTAGAAAACAAGTCTTCTGAGGAGCAGCTGAGGGAACGGGGGTTGTATAGGCCAGAGAAAAGGAGAGTGAAGGAAGACCTTATTGGTCTCTACAGCTACCTGAAAGGACGTTGTAGAGAGGTGGGGGTCGGTCTCTTAAGTAACAAGTTGTGATTCTGGGACAAGAAAAAATGGCCTCAAGATGCATCAGGGGAGCTTTAGGTTGGATATTAGGAAAAAAAGCTCTTCACTGAAAGGGTTGCCAAGCATTGGAACAGGCTGCTGAGAGAAATGGTTGAGTCACCATCCCTGGAGGTATTTAAAAGACATGTAGATCCGGTGCTGAGGGACATGATTTAGTGGTGGACTTGTCAGTGTTAGTTTTCTGGTTGTACTTGATGATCTTAAAGGTCTTTTTCAACCTAAATCTTTCTATAAATCTATGAACTTTATGGTTAAGTCCTGTCTGGCTTCTAACACTGGCCTACAGTTCAGCATCTCAAAATGACACCTTCAGTTACAGGTGCTGCACAGACATGTTCCTGTTCCTGCAAGATGGCAGCTTGGTCCTTTGTAATTACACATCAGTTAATGAGTTAAAATAAAGTTATGCTCCCATGCAAAAAAGCAGTACCTTCATCACTTAATTTTTTAGGGCTGGCTCTGAGAAGACCATTGTCAAATTCTGGTCATGGCTACACATGAGCTACTCTTGCTGATCTGTGAGTTATCTCAATTTAATGTCAGATACTCTAGCCTCGGGTTTGTCTGTTTTGACATGGGACATTCTTATTGCAGAAGGGGAAGAATCTAACCATGAAGACATATATCCAAGATAAGCTCACTATCCAGCAGTGAAGATACCACCTAGCACTGAGATTTATCTTAGGGGAATTTAATACTCATTTGAGGCAGAATCAAAGAACCTGATCTTGGAGCTCTTATCTGTGAGATTAGCTGCAATGAAGCAGAGTGGAAGCCCACCAAGATGAATGGGAATTCAGTGGGTTTTGGATGAGATCCTGTATGAGCAAAAGGCTGCAGAAGTGAGACTCAAAGCAGACCACTGGCCTTTGCCTGTATAGGAACATTAGCCAGGATCTTTCTACTACTAACACAGTTAGTAACACTAACTAACACAACAGACTACATGGATATCTTTGCTGGACTTCAGGTTTCCATGTGATTAATTAGGTGCCTGAACACAGACACTCAGTTGGCGAAGGAAATGGCAAGAGGGACCAATAGCTCTGGCACACAGCATATGTGCTGTGCTAAGAGGGACTGTAAACTCTCACCAGCTCCCACCAACCGCCTTGCAAATCCATACTTGAGTTGAAGACATATAAATTACTGCTATAATTTTACCAATAAGTATTCACAGATATATATAAACCCCTACATAACACAAATTCTGATTTTAGGATTTAGCTTCATAATCATTGAGAAATCTCAATTGGTCCATCACATACCAGTCCAAACACACCTCAAGATCTGAGTTCATGGACATACAGCTGTCAAAGAGCTTCAGCAAAGATATAAGCCCAGGCAGCTCTTTTTTCTCCACATGACTTTGCTGTGGAGCCTACAGCATTCCACAGGAAATTTGACAGGGTGCTCACAGGGAAGACTCAGGGGAAGCAGTGGTCCCCAAAGAGGTGGCGTAGTGAGGAGGAGGGGTGGCAGGAGCTGGTGAATGGCAAGATATGGGCAGGAAAGCAGGAGTGGACCAGGCTGGGGGAGCTGTGAAAGCAATGAGGAAGGACCACCACAGCAAAAGAGGTTGGGGAGAACAAGGGTGTGAAAGGACAGAGCTGCAAAGAGGGCAGAGGGGCCTCTGGGTGGTGATGGAGAGGCATGAGCAAGCCAGCAAGGAGGCACTATGCATTCCCAAGGGATTCATCTCTCCTTGGGACTAAGGGTAAACTTATGGAAGTAGGCAGTTTAAACAAAGGAGCAAAAAGCTACAGTAACATGGAAAAGGCAGGTAGAAAGAAGAAAATTTAAATGAAACAGTTTTCATCCAATTTTTCACAGGGCTTTTTTTTTAGAGTGACTACAAGCAGAGCAGCCCCAGACACTTCAAGTTCACAGGGCGAGCCAGCAAATATCCAGCTCACATGAGGTCTCTCTGGCCTTGGCAGCACTGCCAGTGTTTTATTTTCACATAGATGGAATCATAGATAAACCATTCACGAATTTCTTCAATGCATTAAGTATAAACAAGTTTTCCTTTTGCACAGGTAAGTATTTCTTCCTACTCCCATGATTTCCTCTCCTAAACCAAATATTTTTATGTGTGGAACCACTGAAAGAAAACAAGTCTGAGGCTTCCCTTTAATTACTGAGCTTCCCAAGACTTCTCCTGCAGTGTCTGGAGAGAAGGTCCCATGCCACAAGTCTTATTTTGTGGACTCTTTCCATTTTATGACTCTTGGAGCAACTGGTCATGTTTATTGATCTTTCCACACAGCTGTTTTTTTCCTACTGGAGCACTGAGATGTTTTTTCAGGAGTCGACAGGAGTCGGGGAGGCAGCAGCTTTTTAGAACTCAGTTTGTGGGTGTAAAGGAAGCAGAAAATGCTACACCCTGGCTTCTCTTTCATTGTAAAAAAATGTGCTTGTGTGACGAATTCCCAAATCCTATGAACAAACTAGCCCAAACGAGATTAGCTGGGATATATAAGGATGGAGCAGAAGAATTGCGAGAGACCTGTGCTGGAAAAGGAGGGGCGAGACATGGGCAGCTGCACTGGAGAAGGGCAGTGGAGCATCCGCACAGACAACTCCAGCTACACACGGGCAGCTCCCAGCACATCTCCTCATGTCCCAGGCAGCACTCAATTCCCCTCAGCAACTTCTACCATTTCTCACTCATCCTAACTAATTTTACCAGATCAGACATGAACAGGAATGACCTCATGTAGCTATGAAACCTGCCTCATGCAATAACAGAAAACCACAAGCACTTATGACCCCAAAATAACCCCAAACTGGGGGTAGACTCATCCAACCGTGGATTATGTTTCACGGTTTTCCTAGGACCATAACCACACGAGACCCCAGAGCTGACCACCCCTGTGGGTGGTCAGATTTCGGATGGGGGGGTTCTGCCTGCCCAGGGCCATCTCTCTGCCCGGAGTACCTCACAAGCTGCAGAAACGCAGCCACTGCTGGACCACAGCAGCGGCCATCAGACAGGCTCAGAGGCTTGTGGATGTAACAGGATCGGGATATTGGTGAGAGCTCGTAACTTAGGGAGCAAAGAGGAAAAGAGCAGGAAAAGAAACTCGTTAAGTGAAAATATCTGTCTTACCTCTCTGCCGGCTCCTCAGAAAGTACAGCAGGCACTTGCATGTATAACTCCTTCCCAAAAAAACAAGTAAGGATCTCAGTTCAGCACAAAGAAAAGCAGGAGCGCTTTCTCTCTCCTCCGAAATGCCGCAAACTCCCTCTGAGCAGCCCGGAGGAGCACCAGCTCTCTACGGCTCCTCCGAGCTCTTGGGGGTCTCCGAAGGAGCCGCCGAGCCCCGGAGCCGTTCCTGTGCCTCCCCTGCGAGCAGGGGGAGGAACAGCTGGAAGGGGGTCAGCACAACACGCTCCATAAATTTTCCCTCAACCTTCTGCAGACGTAAGTCCTTGAGAAAAATGCCTAAATCCCGTCGTTTGTTGACATAGTAACCACATGTACGGTTTTGCCCCTCTCAGAAGTCATCTGCATAAAACAATTCATTATGAGAAAGATTTATCCAGCCTGCAGCGGGCTGGTTTATGTGGTTTTATGTCCGAGGAAGAAATAAAAAGAGTGAATGCTTCTACACTAGAGACTTCACACTCAGACTAAGGGGTTGTTGCACTACAGCAGTTAACATTAAGGACTTCCACAAGTCTTTGAAGGAAGTGTTATTAGCAAGTAAAAGGAAAAAAAAGAATCCATTATTCAAACAAACAGCCCATTTCTAATGCGTAAAAGTGAAGTAAAACTTTAGGAAGGAGGTCCCAAAATGTTTTATATTTTTCTCTAACTCGTTTATATATATTTATCAGATTGCTCCAAACATCTTAGAAGTTCTTAATAAAGTTTATAAAACCACAAGAGATACTGCGAGAAATACCAGAGGGTCAGAAACAAGCAAAGCCTGGGGAAGACTTTCAGAGGAGATGAGCTCTATGGAGATGAGCTCTTTAGTCTCCGGGCGGTGGAGAGGAGATAGATAAAAGAGAATTGTGCTGCAGGGGTCACGTGGGTTTTAATGCATCCCCCTCATCCAAACTGCTGCCACCGTACAGATCTGCATTCAGCTTTCTAGCCCTTTTACTGATACTTTAGTCTATGGCAGCAGACTGGTAGCATGTGCAAAAACCATGATGTCTTGCAGGGCTTTTTTGACCCCAGCTGCAAAAGGATGGGGGTAGAGGGTAAAGTAACAAAAACTGAACCTTGGTACCTGGACTTGAAAAGAGCTTTACAAGCAACATTTCAGTGTTTTAACTCAATGTTGCCTTATAAAAACTGCATTATTTACAAATCTATTTAAGGGCCTAATTTTAAATTATTTCCTACGAAAAAGTTGTCTTTGAGCAGGCTTAAATGTGCACTTGAGCTTGGAAATAACAAAGCAGCATAAAGAGAGAGATCTAGAATTTTGGTAGCTATATCCTCTTTACCTCCAATCCTGAGATATATTACAAGTGACCATAACCTTTCCCCAGCACGTAGGCATCCTGGTCGTCCTCACACCATACTCCCCACCCCGCTGAAAAGAAAAAAAAAAAAAAAAAAGATCATAGGATCAGATAAGTTCTTCGTCCACATCTTTTTCCTGGTGTGTAGCTGAGAATCAGTACTCATATCCTGAACTGCCATTTCACTGGGAAAATTCTTGGGAGAAGAAGAGAGAAAGAAAAGAGGAGGTCTAAATGTGCATTCACAACTCATGATTTTGCAAGTCTTACCCTTTGGGGAGGTTTCATTAAGCTTTTTTAAGGATAGATTCTGAAATACAGTTCCAGCATCAGTACATATTTCTCAAACTATCCTCAGCTAATATTCTGACCTGATACCAAATATACAAATAGTAATTTAAGTGTTGTAAATTTTTTAAGAAGCCAGTAGGTATTAAAAAGCTTGTAAAGCCATGGCACAAAACTATGCTGCTGTGTATTTTACACTTGTTGGGTATATGAAGAGAAAATGTTTTAAGTAGAGAAGGTCTGGTTAAGTTTTTAAAATATTTTAAAGCAATTCCAAAAGGGTGGGCCACTAGCCCACTTCTCTGGCTCCATGACTAATTCAGTGAAGCCCATGGAAAAACTGAAACGTGTTTGAGGCTGTGGTCACACCAAGGTGGTGCACAGGAGCTGCACTTCAGGCCAGGACTTCTTTAGACTTGCTGTTGAGCCCAGTTTGACACTGTGCCTAATCAGCTGGTAACTGGGAGCTACAGGCTCCAGGTGAGTGTCACCCTCCTCTTTCCCTTGCATCCCCTGCCACAATCTGTGTTTGCCTTGTGCTGTGCCTGTGTTGGGGCCACTGGGGCAGTTGTTTCAGCAAGCTGAAAATCACTCAGAAAACCAACCCACCAAAAGCAGTAATTTTCCATTTCATCAGCTCTTTAAGCTGACCTGTCTACAGTTGTGCAATTGCTGGATGCAGAGTCAGGCAGTGCAGACAGATGGGTGGACAGTGCAGCAGGACTGCAGAACAGCAGCCCCCAGTTACAATAGATTACACATAATATTAAATTTCCTTTTCTAAGCCTTTTTATACCTGTGCTCTCTCAGCCAAATGGGACAATATTCTTATGCTACAGGTCGTAAGCCGCTGAAATGCTATTGTGTGGCAGCCATGTGGGTGTATCTGTAGACTGAGTTCAGAAAGTCTGCTTCAGAAGGTGTCTGAGGTACAGTGCCTGTGATCCTCCTCCACACATGGTATATAAAATCAGTCATCACAAGTTCAAAACCTCAACTTTGAATAACATACTATCATCTACTAAAAAATGATAAAATGTGCAAGAAATAAAACAGATCTATTGCTGTACACTGTGCCTACCAAACAAATACTCTGCTGTTAGTTAGAATATAAATACTAGTCTCTCTGCTGTTGGGAAACTGAGCCCAGATTCCATTAAATAAGCTATTAATTGGGGGGAAAAAAAAAAAAAAAAAAAGGAAAAAAAATCCCAACAAAACAGACAAACCAACAACAGCAGTATACATCCTATAAGTTATTTTTAGCAGGACTCTGGAAATACCTTTCCTGGTAAATATGCACAATATATGTTGTGCTAAGACTGGTTACTTTTGCTTTTCTGAATCCATTTTTGGCCAAATGGTGATGATACCCTGCATGGACTGTTTTCTCAGAAACTATATTGTAATTGCACTGGTTTACTATACATAACCTCGAATTGTAGCAATGTGACACCATCATCCACAGGATTTGAGAACAGAAAGCTGCACAAGTACACTAACTAGGACCGTTATAGAAGATGAACCGCTGTAATGATGAGATGGCAGAAAAATCCCGTGTCCTTTTGTAGTGGTGTTTTAGAAAGCAAAGGAGTGAAGGAACAGGAGGAATGGGCTCTGGCCCAGAGCTTCAAGCACATAGCATTAGCAGCTGCTTAGTGCTATGTTTGCAAATGCTCTGGTTCCTGTAGAAACTCCTAATCCTTCCTGAATTCTGGTCAGCAATTTACGGTTAAATGCAGACAGTAAAAGACTGTTCTCGATTACCTACTTCTTATCTGTATGGTCCGTTTTGTGTGACAAAGGATTTTCAGCTAGGTTTTTAAAGCTTAATTATTCAGGCCATGTATTTACATTGCTATGTGCGCCAAGGGCCTATTAGGTGGGAGCTACACGATGAAGAGGGCAAGTTTGGGTACTGCCTTAGCCATAGGGAACAAAACAAAGCAGAGAGAACTCAGGGAGCTACAGAGCCCTTAATGCCAATCGTGAGCTTTCTACCGGCAACCTTGAACTATCCTATAGCATGCAATACTGACAGCCAGCAATGGGATTCTCAAATGTCATTTCAAAAGTGTCTGGAGGGAATAGCAGATTGTCAAATTTGGGGCTGAGAACTCATTCCCATTTCAGGGCTGCCCTCCTCAGCACTCTGTAAGTTGAGTTTTACAGAGTCATTTCTTTGGGATCCTACTCAGTCCTGCAGTCCTACAAAAAGCCACAAAATACTGGGGAAACTTAAAAGGCAAAACCCAGAATAAAGCACATAGCAAAACAGACAAGTTTTGTGGTCTGCTCTTGCAAAAGCTAAAGCTGAAATTCCTGTTCACTTTGAAGGGATGCCCCTTGTGAAAACCAAATCAATGAAATGATCTTTCATTTTGCGTCTGTTTCACTTGCTTAAGCTTTCTAAACTTTGTACATGTACCCCTGTTCAGTATTGTGTTCTGGAAACCAAGGTAGGCATCACCTTATTGAACTTTATTAAATCTGGGCCCTAAATACTACCATGGTAGATATATCAGCTATAGCAAATAGATAGCACCATGCCTACAGAGATAGGTGTTTTATATTAAAAATGGAATGCGAGTGCAATGTCTTTGCTGCCTACAGCTCTTGATGATGAAGCTGTGCCACTCTGAACAGCAGCTGCTGTTGAAAGGGCTGTCCTCTGCCTGCCATTTATGCTGGATTGCTGTTTGTCTAATTCCAACATTAGCTGATTTACCTTACTCAGTGAGCAGAAAAATCTTCATTTTCTTCCTCTTGGGTTGTTTTACCCTGTGTTAACTCCCTGACCAGCTCACCACAAAGTCAAGACAAGCACCAGTGCTGCTCCAAGGGAAACAGAAGTGCACCCAAGTGGGAAGGGGAGAAAGGCTGCCTGGCTCTTTTTAGCATTAGTTATATTTTAGCCCAGTTTAAATATGCTGCCTGGATGTACCCTTAGGCCACAGCCAGAGATGTTGTCCAGGCCACAGAATAGAGTCAAGAGGTTATTTCTTTATCCCTCCAGCAATTCCCTGAAGATTACCATCTCCTCAGATCTGACAACAGGGTGGCATGTTTTGTCCTCTCAGTCTCAAAATGATCTGGAAAAAAGTCTATGAAAATCACTGCAGCTAATGCAGATCATTTTCACAGAACCATGCCAAGGAGTGACAAAATGAGCCATTATATCACTGCATCAGAGGGTGAGGTTTCACAAGGCACATGCTTTAGTTAATGGCTTGCTACCACTGGAACCGGGCAGCAAGTGTCTTCTCTCCCTTCTGAGCAATGGTCTTCACCTCCACTTAATGCCAGCTCTGCAGTTCCTCTGACAGTTTGATGAGCCAATTCAGTTCACTCAACTGACAGGAAATGGTTCTTTTGTTTCGTTGGTTTTTTTGTTTGTTTTTCTACAACCTGTGAGATGAAACAGATCATAGAGAAGTGACAGAGCACTCATTACATGCAGTCATGAACCAGGACCATGCTTGAGTTAGAGTGCATCCTGATGGAAAGAAGAGGAAGAAGTGCTTAGTGTACAGTAACATCTCAACATGGGTCAGCTGCAGCCTCACGTTAACAATAGCCATTATTGCTATTTCCTAGCTGAGCCTGTGATCTGTCCCAGCACTTACTTTACAAGCCATGATGAGGATAGATGGATGGTTTGCACAACACTGGAGACCTTTCATCTCCTCTCAAGGAAAAGCTCTTTCTTGACATAGACAGGAGCACCTTCCCTGAAAGTCTTAATTTGTTTAAAGCTACTGTGTAGCTCCATTGCCCTTCAGGGCCCTGAGCCACCAATTAGTGCATTGAGATGATGCAATACTTGTACCTTGACACACCATCAGAGGACTCTGGTAAGAGAAAAATAAGGAAAAAAGAGTGGAAGATGAAACTGTCTCTTTCCAGTGGCTCTTTGTACGTCCGTTTGAATTCCTACTTTCTGATTTACCAAGTTACCCTGTGATTCTTGACTGCTTTGCTTGCAAGACTACACCAGCTCCCATCCCAGCCCTGGTATGCTGACATCATCTTCCTCCTCCCCGGTGGCACTCACTGGCTGATGAAATACATGTGCCCAGAGGAGGAAGGAAACTCAGGGAGTGTCAAATATCAGTCTAAGTGCCAGCATACCATAGCAGGCTGCTGCAGTCACCCCTGGCTTTGCTTCAGAAGGATTTGGGGAATGTCACTTCTTTTTGTATTATATTGTGTAGCAAATGCTTGCAGGCTGACATTCTGCTGCCTTCCTTACTGGCTTTTGAACTGCACAGGTTGCTGTAGCCTGTCATGCTACAAAAGAGGGCTGAACGCTTGCGGGAGTGATTTCAAATTACTCTCTAAATGTCCTACTCACAAGAAGGCATAATCTTTTGAGGGGGTATTTTACTTTCTAAAAAAGAACTTCCTTTCAAAATTTTCCCAATATTAATGTTCAAGTCCCTTGCTCAGCTGGCCCAGCAAGTTGAAAGACCAGTTTGCATCCTGCCTTGCCTGACAGTTTTGAATTTCCTCCTCTAGTCACAAATCTTCTGGATGAAAAGTATTCAGAGAGACAGGACTTGCAAGATGGATGTTTTCTTAAGCTCAGCCTTCTTGTGACACAGCAACAATCATCAATCAATCAATCAATCAATCAGAACTGCTCTTTAAATGTGGTATATCTGCATGTAGTCCAAGCTGTGATATGAATTCCACCAGTAGCCTCTGGGAAGAACTCTGCCAGTGTCTACTAGGTTTACTCATGTTGGAGAGTCCCCAAAGAAAGAGTAACAGGACTGCTGCGCCTGCTGCTCAGGGGGGAGTTGTGATTTCACATGACCACAGAACCAAGTTAAAATCTGTCTGCCACAGAAGGAAGGTTTTTGCTTGCATCCTCTCCAATTCCCCTTCCCTCTCACCCATTTTCAGCTGCACCTTCCTCCCTCTCCCTATTCACTTGTTTTCCTGACTTAATTCTCTGTCTTCTAGTGAGTTAGATCAGCTTATTCTCTGACTGGAGCAGCACCAGAGCTGGCAACAAAGCAAGCAACAAGGATGCATCATGAAGAAAAGTGGGAGGATGAATGGGTGAAGAAAATTAATATCATTCTTTTGGCAATGCTCAAACATGAATGCAAAAATGCAACCTAATAGAAAGCCAGAACACAGGGCAGGGCATTTAGTGTCTAAAAGCTATAGATAAAATGAAGGTAGCAAATCATCCTGGTTATATACAAGTTTTCCATCCTGTTTATATACAGGTTTGAGCCAACATGGGAGCTAAGAGTTGACCATTGCTCACTCTCACATTCTAGGCAGTTTTGGCATGAGTCCACAGGTCCCCAGTGTTCTGTTGTCATGTTGCACTGACTATTCAAGTAAACATAGAAGGAAAAAGTGGGTTGTGGCTGTCTAGCATATCTAATGTGTCTATTTAAGTTTCTGTTAAATAAGGCCTCTCCTCTGCATAGCGAGCCTTGCTCTTTGTCAAAGCACATGGACAAGCTTCCCAGGCCCTTGGGAACACCAGTCAGGAGAGAAAACCCTCACACAGCCTGCAACTCAGATGAGCTCTACAGACCCCAGCTGGTGGCTGCTGTTACACTGCTTAGGGCTTTCCGCGACCTGCATTATTTGGGATTTCCCATTAGCTAGGCTATCCCATACTGGAGGGTTGATTAGCTCATCTTCCAGCTACAGTGGTCCCATTCCAAAAGAATGACTGAGAAAAACTACTCCTGAGCACACAAAATTGGCCATTTCTCAGCTGCCATGTGGGAATGGAGAGAAAGCCTCTTAGCAGACAGCTCAAAAGACCTAATGGTATCAGCACTGAGGTCCTGACAAGATGACTTTATATTTTCCTGCCCCAAGGCTTTTTGAGCACTATGTATATAAAAGTTGAAGCTGAGCATATTTTAAAACCCACCAGTCCTATATGTAATCAGTGCTTTATTAGATTTCCAAAAATGCAAAGGGACTAATGGTTAATTTGGAAGCTACTTGGAAGTAGCTTTTTCATTTTATGCTCACCAGTGTTTTTCCACATTGCTCCATGTAACTAAATTAAGTGTTCTGATAACACTGCTAAGAGCAGTGGAAAAGCCAACATATTAAATAAACTTGGCCACTTCTCATATTTTACATGCCATCTCTTGCTCACAGCCTGTGGGTTTAAATGCCTGGCAGTTGGAGCCAGGGCAGAGAGTGGAGAACCCTTGGTGCTGGATTTCGCTCTTCCTTGCTTCAGCTGAATTGGAGTTTGTCGACCTTTGCTCTCATCTGTTTGCTGAAGCAAGAAGAGCTGAGCTTTTTGCATGGTACTTCATATGCTGATCTGAAGCCCAGGTGGTTGGAGGCCTATTGGGAACAAAGGAGAAGAGTGGTTTAGACCTACTCTGAGAAATCTTTGAACCTCAGGGCTGCAGGAAAACTTCGGTACAACAACAATGTACTGCAGCCATACACTCCACAATGCCAGGATGCAAAGAAAATCAGGACTGCATTTTTTTTCTGGATTGCCAGGAGCATATTATTCTGAAGATGCCTTGCTCACTGATGGCAGGTTTGGAGTTTACTGCACAGGTTCTGCTGCATTTTATTTTCACCCTAGGATGAAGCTGGGGGTGAGGAGCTGGCCTCCCAAATTGTCTACCCCTGGAGCTTGTCAAGGCAAGGCAACATCAGTGGCCAAATAGCTCAGAGCAGGGCCACCACTTACCCACTGGCACTTGAAGATGGCAGGAGAACATGTGGTGAACAAAGTGGTCTCTTGTTTAGAACCTGTTTATTCTGACACTGGTGACACACTGTGGATGTTGTATTTACTGTTCATACCTGTACTGACATCCTGCTGTGTGAGTGCACTTAGAAAGCCCAAAATCAAATTGAACTGACTGTGTTATTTAGCAGACATTTACTCCTACGTGGAGCTACTTGATTACTTTGTTGATGAGTGCTGTGGAAATGTTAGTTTATTAAGGAAGGTGAAGCAGAACCACTTACAGATCATAAAAGTTTAGTAGAGGAGATGACCCCTGCAGAGCTTGGTAACATCACCAATATGAAGACAGTGCTGCTGTCCTGCTGGTCCTCAGGAAGCTTGGCCTCAATAGCTCTGTAAGGTCAGCAAAGACAGTGCATCCTCCCACTTGTGATCTGTGGAGTGTATCCCAGCAGGGTTTTATCTTCTGCCCCTCTGCAAGTGGCTGACACTGCCTGTTTATTCCTGCTCACAAAAACACAGCTCGGCTCAGCCTTCACAAAGCTCACTCCAGAGTTTTACTGGTATCATTTTCTGAGCTGCAGTGGCCTCTGTGACGTTTTTGCCCTGTTTTGCTAGGCAGAAGTCATGGTTCCTGCAGTCAGTCACATCAGGCCACGCATTTACTTGTCCATGAGTCAAACACCGAGTGGCTGTCAGATTATAATCAAACTGGTGCTACAACCAGGAGCCAAATGTCAGTTGACACAGGACTTCAGCCTCTTACAAGCATCATTTTCTCCATTGGTACAAAGGCAGTTTTCTGAACGAAGTGCTCAGCACATGCATTTTATAGAAACAGGAATCTACACAGAAAACAGTGTTTTTGTAGGGAAGCATGTTACTGACAGAGGGAGAAAAACCATCTTTGTTTTAATTTTTTTTTTTAAGCCTTAATCTTAGTGCCATTTACTTTGGCTTTCTCAGCACACCCTGGGGTGTTTACCAGCAGGGATGAGAATTTACAGTGCTCAGGCCCCTCAGAGAAGTGATCACAAAGTAAATCAAACCACCCATAGTTTGCTTATGATAATGGTTTCCCCAGAAACTTGAGTTTTGGTTTTAAGTAAACAAATAGCAATACAAACAGGAGGATGATGACTCAAGTATAAGTACACAGATCCGTTACATATAGTGAACATCATATATGCTCAAGATTCCCCTGAGACTTTAAAAAGGCCAGTTTAAAACACTGTTATCACCCTCTGAGACTCCATAGGTTCTAACTTAACTACAATGAAGTCAATGTATTCAATTTTTTTTAAAAAAAATTCCTTTGAACTAGGACAAATGGCACATAAAAAAAAAAAAAATTACTTTATACATAAATAGCCTGAATTTCTTGCTGATATTTGCTGATTTCAGAAAACATGACACTTGGTTCTATCTAGAAAATTAAAGGGTGTGAGGTTTGCCAGCTCACCATTCCTGTTTGTGCAAAACAGACCTCTGAGCTGGACTGGACCTCTAGGCCTTTCCATGGGATGAAGGATTTCTGACAATGCCTCCCTTTCAGACCCATGCAAAACATTTCTTGGGCACAGAACAATCTGTTCTTGAAATGAGCCTCTTCCCCATCTATCCTTCCTCACAGGGCAGTGTACTTGGTCAAAACAGGGGACATACAGTGACTTAAAGGAAGGGAAGACATGGAGCTATTTCCTTTGGCAAATAATTTAGTGATTTTTTTACATAAGCATATACATATGTGTTTTAGTTCAGGTTGTTAACAGCAACAAATACAATCACTGAAATGACAGCAATGTGGTGACATACATTGGAATACACTTTTGCAAGCACAACTGCCTCTCTGGAAATGGGGATTCAGCAGCAGTCCCCTAGGAAATAACAGGAAAAGCAAATTCAACCCTTATTCTTTCTACCTACCCTAACCTTCTCCATGTTCTCCTTAGTGTATTCCCTCTGTAGTGCTACAAGCAGATGGAGGGACACTTGCAAAGAACAGGTCACAGCTTCTTCCCCATCCCTGCCACTGCTTCAGACATCATTTGCACAGTGAGCAAGAGAGCAGTTGGGGGTCAGAGGACAGCTGCGTTTGCTTTTTTTCCCTTCATTATGTGTGCATGCATATAGCTGGCTTTAGGCAAAAAGTATCCTTGAATTCTTCCTGAACACACACTGAACTAAGCTGTAGAGAAAGAAACCCCTATGGAACACAAATAAGGATTGCTGTGGACAGACACATATACCAATGCTGCCCTCAGTCACCGGGAGACATTAGAGGTTTCCTTGCCCAAACTCCAGGAAGGGGCCCCTGGACAAATGAGGGCAAGCCTGGGTCAGTGAAAGGAGTATATAGGTCTTTTAATGTGTAATGAAGCAGAACCTAAAAATGCACTGACGACAAAGCAAAAGCAGACAAGTCAATGGGGACCATCATATGCAGCCCTGAATCTGCTAGATACTACAATGGAGACAAAGCATGTTCAAGACTCAGATGTGCTAGGGACTCCATTAGCTGAATCCCAGTTTTCCTTTGCAGTCCAGCAAAATCCCAAACCACAGGGCACTGAGCCAGTCCCAGCATAGAAATGACAGAGAAATACCTCACTCGTCTTTGCATCTTTTGTTTCTAGTTTGTGCTACAGACCCAGAGATAGAAGAGCTCCTCAAGACAGCCTTAGCTATGAGGGGAGGCTTTGGGCTTCCTCATGAACTCTCAGACACAACCTGTTCACACCTGGGTGTCAGTTGTGCCCTCAGCAGAAGGCTCTGGGAAGGGAGTCAGAAGGAAGAGGGGCAAGTGGGTGAGGATTAACAGTTCTTCAGCACATCTGGTAAATCCAGGGCTGCCTAATTATGCTTACATGGATTAAAGATGCAAAACTTGCATTTTAAGTAGTGATGTTCTGAAAGACCTTGACTGATTCCAAAGAGGGCTTTGGGCTGGAGACCACCTGGCAGATGGTCCAAGCTTCCTTCTCCAACCGTGACACCTTCTCCAGAGTCTGGAGCTAGGCAGAAACTAGTCTCAGAATTACTAAAATAAGTGTAGATTAGTGCTTCACTGGCAATTTCCATATTATTTTCTATTTCAGAAATCATGAAGAGCTGAAGCTCCATGTTTGAGTGTAGCTTCCTGTGTTCCAGTTTGTGCCCATTGGCCCTTGTCCTATCACTGGGCACCACTGAAAAGAGACTGGTCCAATCCTCTTTGAACCAACCCTTTAGATATTTATAAGTGTTGATAAGATCCCCTCTCAGTCTTCTCCAGGCTAAACAGCCCCAGGTCTCTCAGCCTTTCCCCGTAAGGAAGATGCTCCAGTCCCTTAACCATCCTTGTACCCTTCTGCTGAACTCTCTCCAGTAATTCCTTGTTTCTCTTGAACTGGGAAACCCAGAACTGGACACAATACTCCAGATGTGGCCTCACTAGGGCAGAGTAGAGGGGAAGGAGATCTTCCCTCAACCTGCTGGTCACCATCTTCTTAATGCACCCCAGGATACTGTTGACCTTCTTGTCCACAAGTGCACATTACTGTCCCATGGTTAACTTACTGTCTACCAGGACTCCCAGGTCTTTCTCTGTGTAGTTGCTTTCCAGCAGGTCAACCTCTAACCTGTACTGGTGCAATGTCACTAATTCTACATTCACAGGAAAGTCTTTTATCACAGATTCATTGGAAAGGGGTAAACAATGTCACAGACAACCATATTGCAGAGTCAGGCTGGCCTTATATCCCTAGAATCTGCACTCCTCCTTCACCCATATTTCCAGAGTTCCCATTTCTAAGAATCAAGAAATGGAAATTAGAAGGTAGGATACATGGGAAATGGACCCCTACTGACAACTTGAGAAATGGTTTGCATGGTGTTTTCCCCTCAAAATTTGTCTGCCTGCCCTGAGATAATCAGGTGATCAGAAATTTCCAAGGCACCTATGATTGCCTCACTGGGTCCTTTTTACCAACTAGCATAGTTGGTACTGCCCCCAAATGATGATGCATAATAATGGAAATGCTTTGGCATCACATTATAAATCCACACTGCATCTTTTAAATGGAAATGGTAGGTGACTACATTCTTTTCATCTTTGCTTCACAGCATCTTTTAATCCTCACTAACTGAAAAACTTGCTTTCCATTTTGGCATATTTCTGAAAGATCCAATGGAGACAGGAGTCAGAATTCATTAAAATGTTGAGCTTGAAGCCAGCTCTTCAGAAATAATAAGCACCATCAGTAAATAATTAATTAACTTAGCACCTGTGAGAAGTATCAAGCTGAACTGTACCAGAGAGTCAAATTCTCTATTTATCTCAAGTACACCCCTGCTGTCCAGGAGTGTTGGCCAGGCCACCTCTAAGCTCAGCACCACTCAGGTGACACACTGATACAGTCACCCCATGACAGTCTGTCACTCTGATGAATGGACAGATTTCTGCAGTGACCAATGACACTTCCATCTCATCTGCTGAAGTGGAATCGTTCACTGCATATTACAGGGACGTGACACTCATCATGTGTCATCTCAAGCAAATGCCCCAGGAAACCTATGCAAAATTCAGTATGAATTTAAATAAAATTAAAGGGAAGGAGTGAAAGGCATTCCCTTGTCTTTTCCTTTGCCCTGGAGTCAGGCAAAGGTATGAAAAGGGTTGTCGTTCAGAGTGCTGGCTTTATTTGGAGCAGTTGCTTGAGCCAGCAAGTCCTGTAGCACTGGATTATTTTAATTATCCAGTTCTTTGTGGATTCTTTTAGATTTTACAGTTTTATTAATCCCACTGATGTAGGAAATCCTGAGGAAAGGGCATGCAGACTCTGTAATACAGTCTGTCTGATTCTCAGCCCCTGGAGCTGCAAATTTTGGGGAACACCTGCAATGTCTGAAGCAGAGCAAGCTGCATTCTGGCCCTGGAAGTGAACTTTGGAGCTTCCAAAGGTGACTGAGAGTGCCAGCTGAGCAGACCAGTGTCACATCGAACCAGGCAGAGAGCAGTCACATGAGGAACAGCACTTGCAGGGCCTGGATAAATACTAGCCAAGCATATCCTTTTCTCAGTAGCCAAAAGCTAAAAATACTTACTTTCCTTACATCTACTGGCAAATCATCAGCTAATATAATATTGTCACCTAAAGATAACGTACCACAGCTATTTGTGACCCTCCATAACCACTTTATCTCTCCAGAACCTCTTAGTCTGGAACTGCTGCATCTGTGAGATGTGAAAGGTGTATAAGAGAATATAAATATACTTTCTCCCTCTTAAAACACTTTATGTCACCTTTCCAGAGGGAAAGTGGCTACAAAGAAACACAACATCAAAGTCCTACAGGGATTGTAGAAAGCTAACAGAGAGCTGGCTTTCTTACTCTGAATTAAAGATGATGTAAATTAAGTAATCAATTAAAGATATTTTCGTTAGACATAGTAACACAGCTATTAAAAGCAATAAAGATCTTGCCTCTGCTCTGGGTGGATGATATTCTAAATGTCTTGTTTCCTGTTCACTGATGTTACCTGATTATACACAGCACAGCAGTAGACTACTGGGTAAATCATTACAACCACCTGCAAGGTGCAGTGTGGAATGAGAACACTGTTTTTTCAGACATCTGAAGGTCAGGCAGCTTTTGGTCTTAACTTGATTACAGAGGAACAGATTCCCCACTTCCATGCCTAGTATGAGGTAATGGGCAACAAGAGCTTCAAACCCTGTGCTCTATCTCTGCTCAGAAAAAGCTGGGAGGTGAGAGAGATTAGTATCCTGCAAACATCTTCTCTTTATGGACCATGCATAAATAGCAGTATGGTTGGAAATTCATTCCTGGAGATGGCCTATTCCACATGCAGCAGTATTTCAAATGTAGAGAGCTCTGCAGTTCAAGTTTTCTGAGATGGCAGTGTGACATGGACAATGTAATTGCTATAATTACAAAAGAAAACAAAATGGTAAATAAATTCTATAAAACTTGCATCTTACTGTTGCTCAGCCTCACCAAAATTATTTGTCTTTTGTTGTTTCTTAAGTGAGTAGAAAAAAAATATAGCCTAAGAGAGCCAGAAGACATCAGCGTTAGATCCCTGCTAAATCTGTGAAGGTGGGAGCATGGGAGGCTGGTCACACAGCAGCACAGAACCTGCAGATTGTGTCATCAAGCTGCAGTCCATTAACCATGACACCCTACTCAGGAGCAGATCCGAAAGTGTGGCAGAGCTCATCAGCCTCTCTGCTGCTTGGCATCTCTTAGGCAAGACCTTAGGCAGGACACAGATCCATCTCACATGCAGGACCACAGGACAGGGGAGGCCGCAGTGGAGCTGCAATGGCATGGGTGAAGCAGAGTAGAAAACCAGAGACGATTATGTGAACCTCACAACACGTGAGATTCAGCAAATTCTCTGAGGTGGTTTATAGTCCTGTAAGTCCACAGAAGACACAATAGAAAAACTGTGATGGTAAAATGTGTTAGGCAAACTGACTGGTGAAGAATATATGAAGAGACCAGGATTGCAACTTCAAAAGGTGCAAACTTGAGAAGCAGGATAATACAGATGTAGAAGAGAAACCCACCTCCCTGTACAGCAATGCAAAGAGCAAGTACAGCCTGGCCATCTGTGAAAAACACAAACCATGGTACAAAAGTCAAGGAGAAAGTGTTAAATATCCTGCTGTGAGGGTCTCTGATGAACTGCTGATTTTGATGCTAAATTCTGGCTCTGGAGGCTCTTAAGGGACTCTAATTCTGAAAGTAGCTGATATTTACTGAGTCATGTCATGGTTATGTGAATCAGACTTGAAAGGTTACAGTGAACTGTCAAAGGCTTGGGGAAAAAAATATGAAATCCATCATTGTCAAACCCACTCTTCTAAAAAAACCCAACACACTAAGTGCACATTTGTCCATAGGAAAAAATTGATTTGTTCTTTTAAGACAGCATGTTCATTCAGTGTATTCAGTTTGAATTCTCCAGGATAACTTTATGCACTTTTTTGAGACCCTGGAGAGATCCTCTAGAGATTAGACAGCAAAGAACAGGCAGCCAGATCTCTCTTTGGGACTCTAGGAATATAAATTATGTGGACTCTGTATGATACAGAACTGTGATAGCTTTATCCCTGGGGTATTTGAAGAGCTTAGAAAGTCATGGAGCTCTAAAGCAACCATGATGCAGTCCTGATCCAGGGCTAACCAGGGGCTATTTCAGCCCTGGTGAACCTCGGTTCCCCATCATCTGCAGCAGTGGAAGATTGGGCAGTGATGACCCATTACACCTGTGGCACTATTTACTCCCCTACCTACCATGCCCTACTCCCCTACTATGCCTACTAACCACTTGTATTCAGGATCGACCATCAGCTTCTTTCCTTGTGTCTTTAGAACAATTTTCTGGTTTATTGAAGAACTGTGAGTCTGAGGTAGCACTGAGATCTATGTTTCAAGTGTTTCTTTCACAGGTATTAATTTTAAAATGCACTGCACTGACAAGTGTTTTTAAACTCCCTCCTTGGGTAAGATTTAAATGTTAGTTTGAAAATGATGTGTACCTCCAGGCAGCTCATAGCAATTGCTACTCTGTCTTGAAGCAAAACATCCTATCACCTTAAGTCATGTGTGCATTGAACAAGGAGTCATTTAATGATACCTCACTACTGGGTGAACTCGATATCCCTGTCTGAAGTCTATCTGGCAGGAGATAAAAAAGGTGTAAGGGAAGAAATCCCACATGCTGCCAGCACTACAGCACCTAAACGTGGGGAGCAACATCTAAACCTAAAGAGACATCTTCCTGACCTTTTCACACAAGAAGGTAGGCTATTAGCAAAACACAGTGGAAGGAAAAAACCTGAGACGAAATATCTGATGGAGTCACAGGTGCTAAATAAGAGAATAATGTAGCAGCTGGCAGAGGCAGCTGTAGGACCAGCCAAGGCAACAGGGAAAAGGAAGGGACCCAGTTGAAGTCGCCACCACACAGTCAAGGACTACATATGGAGGGAAGGCCACTGCAGGGCACTGGGAGATGAGGTGATGCCCTCTAGCCAAGCTCACACCCTGCTAGGAAGCTTTGCCTTCAAAGCTCAAAGGCAGGAGGGACAGCTTCCAAAGATCCCAAAGCAGAAATCTTTGGACACACAGGGAGCTCCATACATCTTTCACTGATCACCTAGTCCTTTTCTGCCTCTCTCATCCCACCATCACATAATTCCTCTCTTTAAGCCTCCTAGAGCTTCTCTCTCATTTGTACTGACCCTTTCCATGTTACTCCGTTGTTCACTTAACTCTCTGCTGTTCATACCCTCTAACTAAGGCAATACAGATATTTTTTTTTCTGCAAACTCATTGTGAACCATATCCTTTAGTAGAGCCTCTGTTTCTCATGGGATGAGCTTAATTTCACCTGTCAGTTATCTGAGGTCCCCTGCCACTAGTGAGAAAAAGACATTTCTAGGAGGAAATTAATTTTTAAGATGTCTAGCAGACATGTATATATGTTTGGCCAGATGAGTCCTATCTTTAATGTCTATTCCTTTTCTAAATCCATGAGGCTGAGCAGGGCTGTCTGCCATTCTCAGTTTGTACAGTGCCTAGCACAACAACAACCCTTCAAGTTTAGTGTTTCATCAGTCTCACAATAAAGATGATTAATAACACATTTCTGTTGCACAACAGTGTGTAAAAAATTAACTCAGTCTCCTTTTTTTTCCAAGCATTTTTGCAAACATTTTAACCAACTAATCCTTATGATGGTTAGATACCTTTCTCCCTAGCAGGACCATTGCACAGAGATGAAATGACAAAAAGATTCATGGGGCCACAGACAGGGAGCAAAAGGAGCCTGACTGTACCTCTTAACAACCCTAAAGCTTACAAGTCTCTGCTCCCAGTACCACTAATACATTTCACACAATGATTTTTCCATGCAAAATGCATAATCTGTTCCTGCTGCAAAAGGCAGAATGGAGAAGAGTCACAGAATCAGTGTTTCTTCCCTTTCCATGGGTTTCTGAAGTCTTCAGTCTTTTCTGCACAATGGCTTCAGGGCAGTTCTGAAGTTCTGAAGAGTAATTCCCATTCCTATCTGATCTCAGGCCATGTCATCCTAGGATGTTGAGCTGTGGGTTTGAACACCTTCAGGATGAACTGGGCCTTCTTTCCTTGATGACTCCTCTAATGCCAGGTTAGAGGTTTAAGTTTCTTGAGGTCAAAAAAAGAAGGTGCTGTTTCTGTTTTGTGTGGTACAGCTAGGAGTACTTTGTGCTGTCTTCAGCTACCTAATGGAAGACTGCAGAGAAGACAGAGACAGATTCTTCTCAAAGGTGCACAGCAGAAGAAGAGCAAGAAGCAAAGGATACAGGGTATAATATGAGAAATTCTGACTTGATAGAGAGGAACTGTTTTCTACCATGAGGATTTGGGTTGTAACGAGAGGTGGCAGAACCTCCATCTTCAGAGATATTCAAAAGTTGACAGGGCAAGGCCCTGAGGAACTTACTCTCATGGGAGGTGCTTTGAGTAGAGGGTTGGACTAGAAACCTCCAGATGACACAGAGTCACTTCCAGCCTTCCCAATTCTAAAGAAGTACTCCAGTTCAGATAATCCATATGGGAGAAAGCTTTGCAAGAAGATTCTCCAAGAGAATTTCAGAGGGAAATTTCTATGATTACCGCCAGAAACTTATTTTATTCTTCCACCTCTGCTGAGCTTGCCACCCCTGGCCTCATGAAAGGCCACCTGAGAATCACAGGAGCTCACTGCTTCTAGGATGCCATCAGATAGATCTCCTTATGAGTATATTGCTGTCAGGTGTTAAGCAGGCAGTTATGGCCACTTTATACAGTCCTAACAGTACTTGCATTTCTTTCCTGACAAATATTAAAGTAAAAATTGGAGAGGACAGCAATGAAGAATTAGTCTGCATAGGGTTCTTCCTAGTTCTCATTACTAATTAAGTGTGTTTCCTTCAAATAACAAGCACAGACAGATTTCTGAGGGCAATCTATGCTTGCCTTGTGTAGTTAAACTGATTAGAGGAGTAATACTGCCATTAACTTCCATGGAAGGTAAAATTAAACAGCTTTGAAAATTCCACCTGCAGCAAAGATAGATAGAGTGAATTTTCTGGTTTATTACTGAATTAAAAAAAAAAAAAAAAAGGAGAAAAAGTGTATTTATGGTGATGCAGGATCAGCAGAGGTGATGTATTGTGCCAAGAGCAGACAATGTGGCAGCGCAACAGCACCTGTGGCCAGGTTACTGATGGGCAGGAAAGGCAGAGGACTGTATCAGCAGAGCAGACTAGGAATGGAGCAAGTCTGGGTCAGAACAGGACCAAGAGAAGAGCTTATATGTATAGTTGCTGGGCAGATGTCTCAAGAAATGTGTTTGAATTAATTAATTAGGTTTACTCTATATTAGTTTTTCATTTAGAAAGGCTCTTTTTATGTCAGATATTTAGGTACATAACTTTAATTGGATGTTATTTCTTCTTTTCACTAGGACTGTCAAATTGTCTGGGTAGTAGTTATCAGCCAGAAGTCTTCATGTCATTTATGTAACATTTACTATAGGCTTTTCCTCAGTGAAGTTTGTTGCATGTTGGAGCAGTGCAGTGAAGTACAGCAGTAAACAGTGAAATGTTCATAATATTGTAGATGGACCAAATTCATAGAATCATATCATAGAATTGTAGCATGGCTTAGGCTGGAAGGGACCTTAGAGATCATCTAATCCAATCTCCATGCCATGGGCAGGGACACCTCTCAACTAGACTAGGTTGCTCAAGGCCTCATCCAACCTGGCCTTGAACACCTTCAGGGATGGGGCATCCACAACCCCTCTGGGCAATCTATTCCAGAGTCTCACCACCCTCAATACTAAATAACTTTTTCCTAAGATCCAATCTAAACCTATTTTCCCTCAGTTTAAAACCATTTCCCATTGTCCTATTGCTGGACACTCTTGTGAAGAGTCCCCCTCCAGCCTTCCTGTACTTCAGGTATTGGAAGGCAGTTATAAGGTCCCCCCAGAGTCTCCTCCTCTCCAGGCTGAACAATCCCAGCTCCCTCAGCCTATCCTCATAGCAGAGGTGCTCCAGCCCCTGGATCATCTTTGTGGTTCTCCTCGTTCCAACAGATCTATGTCCCTCTTATGGTGGGGACACCAGAACTGGATGCAGTATTCAAGAAGGGGTCTCACAAGAGCAGAGTAAAGGGAAGAATCACCTTTCTTGATCTGTTGGCCACACTCTTCTTGATGCATCCTAGCATACTGTTGGCCTTCTGAGCTGCATGAGCACAGTGCCAGCTCATGTTGAGCTTCTCGTCAATCAACACCCCCAAGTCCTTCTCTTCAGGGCTACTCTCAACCTACTCTGTAGCCAGTCTGTAATTGTGCCCAGCCCAGATGCAGGATCTTGCACTTAGACTTGTTGAACCTCATGCAGTTTACACTGGCCCATTTCTCAAGCCTGTCAAGGTCTCTCTGGATGACATCCCTTCCCTCAAGTGAGTCCACCACTCAGCAGACTTGCTGACTTGCTGAGGGTGTACTCAATGCAGCTGACTCCATGTAGCTGACAAAGATGTTGAACAGCACTGGACACAACAGATCCCTGAGGAACTCCACTTGCCACTGGTCTCCACCTGGACATCAAGCCATGGATCACAGTTCTTTGAGTGCAACCTTCTAGCCAATTCCTTAACCACCAGGTGGTCCATCCATCAAGTCCATGTCTCTCCATCTTAGAGACAAGGATGTCATGTAGGATAGTGTCAAATTCTTTGCACAAGTCCAGGTAGATTACATCAGTTGCTCTTCCCATATCAACCAGCATTGTAACTCTGTTGTAGAAGGCCACCAAATTAGTCAGTCATGATTTGCCCTTAGTGAAGCCATGTTGGCTGTCACTGTTGACCTTGTTATTTCTCATGTGCCTTACTACAGATACCAGGAGGATCTGCTCCATGATTTTACCTGGCACAGAGATGAGGCTGACTGGTCTGTAGTTCCCTGGGTTTTCTTAGCTTCCCTTTTTAAAAATGGGGGTTATGTTTTCCCTTTTCCAATCGGATTGATGATTGAATTGATGAATCTTGGACAATTGCAAGCAGACATAAAAAAATAAATGAATATTCTTAAAGCACTGAAATTTTTCTTACACTTCTGGACTGTGTGACATCAGTTTTGAATCAAATTTATTACTGATTATCAGATTAATAATTTTTTTTTTTGTTATTATTCTCAAGAACTAGTACTGAATTTATCAAACATACTACTGAAATGAGAAGATTCACAAATTTGGAAGCAAAATAATCTGTTGGTATTTTTTTTAACTAGAAAGCAAATGAGAGCTAAATTTTATTGTATTTGTTACAGATAATCTCTATGAATACTGTGAACAACCTTATAGAATTGAATAATCTCCATAGGGAAGCTATCACAAATGCATCAGATATAATTCAGAATGACCTTCTTTTATGAAGAAACCTGCTACAGAAGTCCCTCTTGCAAAGCTTTTGTGAAAAGTTATGTAAAAAATGCAATTATGTAGTCACTCTCCCTTCACCATGATTCATTTTAGGATATGCATCCTGCTAAAGGTTTCAAACTCCAGGCACAACCTTAGCCTGGCTTGCAGTTGTCTCACTGCTGTGTGTTTGCTTCCCATTGGATCTGTATCAGAATTTTGCTTCAAGGATGTTCTATGTAGTTTTAAGGGCATTTAATTTTTTTTGGTTCAAATTAATGTAACAATCTGCCAAAAAAAAGTCTTCAGAAAGGCTGAGAGGCAAGATTTAATCTTCTATGAATTATTCTATGCCAAGGGGAATTTTCACTGTTTCTCACCCTCCAAATAATATTATTTGAATAACTTGTAAGGATTTATCTAAGGATCTTTAAAGTGGGATCAATCCTGCACAGAAAACTGAATTATAAGAAGATCTCTCCATCCCCTACCCTTATGTTCAGCTTTGCTATATGTGCAAGCTCTCCATGTGACAAATTAATTCAGGAACTAGCAAAGGAACCATTTCAATGATTCCCCCAAAACTATCAGTATTTGTTCTGAAAATAATGCACTTCCATTTGTCAGAATTGTATTAGCATCCATTCACAGATCATGGGGTTACGAATGGGATCAGTCAATGCATCAGTGCTGTAAATACATCTGTGCTGTTTTGGTAAGAAGCCACTCATGGGACATACAGTATTTATTTTCTGTGCACTAAGCACATTGGTATTTTCTGTGCACAGCTGCTTATTGGATAAACCCAGAACATAAAGGGATTCACATTATAGGTTGTACAACATGAAGCTACAATAAAAACAACTTAGAGTAAAAAATAAACCCTTAAGCCTGAGTTCACTCACAATCAAATATCTAAGACTACAAACAACTGGGGCAATGTTGAAGCTTGACGAGAAAATATCAAATTTACTAAATTCTAGTCTGGTTTGGGTTCGATCTGGGTGGCATTTGGCAACATAACTCAGAGCAGACAGTAACGTTTCCAGTACATGGCCAAAACCAATTTACAGAGTAAAACGGTTATCACAAGCAATTACCAGATTCTTAAACTCTTGGAACAAGAGTTCCAGCCACAAATTTAAAGATCTAACATCTTTCCATGTAATTAAAGACTTATGCATAGTCTTTCAGTGCAGGCTGTAATTAATATCCCAAATTAAGCAGTGTTTAGATGTGTAATACATGCAAGTGAGCTATCTGATAATCCGATTAGTTAAGCGGTGGTTTTCCTCTGTGGTTTACAGATCCCTGAGGATCAAGGGACTACTTCTAAAGAATTTGGAAAGGACAGCTGTGGGACTGTCTCATGTTACACCAAACCAACACAATTCCAAGGCAATCACCACAAGAGGCTGCCTGACTGTCCCCTTTCTGGTGCCAGAAGCAGATAAGCAATTGTGGAGCTGTAGGGCAAGTCAGTTCAGCTCACTTTCCCAACTGGAAAGAAAACTCCCTTTCTGATGGAAATGACTCCTAGATCCAACTCAAGAAAGAAACAGTAGGAAGGAGAGCAAGAGAGAAAGAAAGGTGGGAAGAGGTTAGACCATTTTAAGAAAGTCTGTAGTTACTGAAGTTTAGATGTAATTAATGTGAAATTGCACCCATGCTATGGTCAACAGGCATATATGTTCCCTGCAGAAGGCTCCAAGTTGTCAGTGGAAAACACTGAGGTTCTCCAAGAAAAAAAACTTGAAACACCTTTATAGCAAGCCTTCTCTTGTCTCAGAAAGTCTGCAGTATTAAAAGAATTAAGAAAATGAAGAGACCTAGCATAACTAGCATGTTACTACACTAGTAACTTTACTACAAAGCTTCAAAAATGCAAAATACATCTTTGACTGCCACAAAAGTAATTATTAGGTCTCAGCATCAACTAGGTGGTATATCTTTACTTTGCAAGATCAGTCTCAATTCTCAGCATCAATATCCTCCAAAGTAATCTAGCACTGCCGAAACTGAAAGCACATCAGAGGTTAGGCAGCCTGAAGGAGCAATCATTCGGCCAGATAAGTCTTATCCCAGACCAGCAAACAGCACATTGTGTACCCAGCAAAGAACATGTGATGATACCACAGGCCTGAATATAACCTTCCTACCCTTCACAAAATTTATTGTAAGGATTCAACGAGGGAATACCGACCAAATGGATTCTAAGACTCTGCAAGGCTGTGGTTTAAGTATTAGAAGTCTTCATCCAATGGTATACTGAATAGATAAAATGTCAAATTATTATTTCATCATGAAACCTCTGAAAGATCATTTGTCCTATCACAGTGCAAATGGTGAATATTTCAAAAGGGAGTCTCAAACGTCGATGGAGTCTCAAGCGACAATGGGAGTCTCAAACATCTTTGAGATGCAAACTTTCCCTCTGTACTCTTAAATCTTGGGCATTTGTGCAAATGCATCAGAGAAATGGTTGGAAATGCTCACCCATGTACACAGAGAAATGGGGGAGACTGTAGACCCCCTTTGGATAGGGTATAGTTTCTCAGTCAATAATAGCTTTTTATTCCAGAAAATGTCAAGCTCTTGGGCCTCCTCTTGTACTCACAGGAAAACAATAATGGTTTGGGTGAAAACTAAAAAGTTTGTTTGCCACTCAAGTGACCCCCAGGTTAGGATGAGGTTGAGGGGGGTTAAGCTGTATCCTGTTTTTCGTATAGACAAAGAGGTTTAGAATGTAGTTGATCATCCTTTGATTTCTCTGTTTAATAATGAATTTGTGTCACTGTAATGATATATGACAGAAATGTTCTGCATGGCTGAACAACAGCTGTGTTTGTTACCAACCTTGCCACAGATTTAAATCTGCACAGAGAAGAAGGATCAAACATGAGAAAGTCAGGGTTACAGTGCAAATGCACTGATGAGAAGGCCAATGTCCCTCTCTTTTCCTCCCACACATGAGAAATCTCTCACTTTGTTCTCCGAACACTGGCTGACCCCTCCACTTTCTGCTTTTTAACATGTTCCTATTAGGAGTAGCCCCTCATCCCTGAAATTTTCATTTGTTCTTTTACTAAAAACCATGTTCTTCTTATACAGTATGGCAGGTCATACCCCATGGAACTCCTGGAAGAGCTACTTCAACAGTGTTGGAAATACATGGGTCTTAACTGTCATTTACAGGAAGAGTTTTTTTCACTGTATCTTATTCCAGCTTCCAGACAGCCTTTCATTGCCATTAGAACTGCTAAAAGACCCTTTACATTGCTAAAGTAATGTAAAAGTATTTCATATAAACAGTTATCTGCTCTTCTGTTTTCTTGCTATCCATCTCTAAATGACATCTCTGTCAGTCTCACTTTCTGGAGAAGACTGGGCTATGTTCTCATTGAATATAAGGAGTATAAAGTTATGGTCATATGTTATGCATATGTTATGCTCAGTCCACAACAGATCTCTCTCCACATCACACAGCACAGGCTGTTACACGATAGCCTGTCTTCAGGTTAATATGACTAGGAGTGACTACAGCACCCTATAGTACAGAATATACATAGGGCACGTGTAAGGTGTTGTTTTCGTTGTTTTCTTGTTTCCAAACTATTTGTGCCACACTAATGATCCAGTAGTTGTAATAGTTATTTCACTTACATTTTCCATTTCTTATAACTTGTTATAAAAACTTACACATGTAGGTAAATACTTTTTTTTTCATCCTTGACACCTTGCTTTTTCAAAATCTGACCGTTTGTCTGTAGACATCTGTAGGGGTAACGCACTTCTGGGAGGCTGAGTGGTTGTCCTATGCTGGATTATACCAGTTTATTTGAGATACTTTTATAATAATGATTAGACAATTACTCTGCCCTCTTCCCATCCCAAGTAAAAGCTTACATGATGAAAAACACTGTTGTGAACTGCATAAACATACCAGACGTTGGTATGTGCTAAAAATGTTATATGACTTATGTGGGTAGGTCTTATATATTTCTGGAACTGATATTTTGCAGCTGCTATTCCTTGAGTGTCATAGAATTAATACAACACAATAAAAATAGTTTTAGCTGTTTGCTGTGAAATGGTGCCTGAGGCACATTCAGACTAAGTACTGCTACTTGAGCATTACTGTATCCATAAAAAGTCAGTTACTCATGAAACGGCTTCTATAGTGAACAGCTATTAAATCCAGTAATTCTGATACTGTAAATGTAAAATTATTTTGTACCTTTGAACAGTCCCTGGCCTTTTATAATTCAGGTTGCAGCTTCTCTTGTCCTTGGACCTTTTCCCTCTCCCCTTCGCCTTCTGAGTTTGGTGAGCTCTGTGGTTGACATTATGATGCCATAATGATGTAAGCCATTGCCACCCTTGTTCTGTCCCATCCTTGTTGTGACGCACTTAGATTTATGATAGCCATGTCTTGACCTACAAAGCCAAGTCTGTAGGGAATCCTTCAAGCAGCAACACTCCTACCATTGCACTGCTGTGCAGAAGATGGCTCTTGAGGGCAGGGAAGACATTATTAAAAACTGAGATTGCTGTGGAGCTGGACCTTGGCAGAAGTGGGAGTCCAAACCAAAATTATATTCTCCATCAGCTGGGAATACTCTTAGTAGCAAAACCAAAATACCTTGGTGATGCATATCTTATACACCAAGCAGTGCAATATTGCTGCTCCCTGTATTCCCTGTAAACATCTTTTTTTATAGAGGCTGTTAGTCCCTGTGGGCCATAAATATTCAAGGACTATTGTTTTACAAATGCATTTCAAAGCAGCAACAGGAAGTTTGGTACTGAAGTATCATATTACTTACTTCCAGAAATTGTTTGCTGATCCTTTTTTATCTTGTATATTTAAAATAAATAGATTCTTAAAATTTAATTTTGACCAAAAAAATACAGATGCTAAATTGGTCTGAGTTGGGAGAGGAGAAAATAGCCCAGGTTTTTCAGTGGATTCCAGTTTCGCTTTACCTCCATTATCTAACAAACTTTTCTACATTAGTCTACACAGTCTTCCAGTGGGTGAATCTATCTAACACCCAAGCACCGGAGCCAGATGAGAACTTCCCTGCTCCACACAGAGAAAAGGGAAGAAAGGTCATGGAGAGTAGGATGGAAAAGATATTTTGATGCTCCAATGCATCCTGAAAACATCAACAGCTGTCTCAGGAAAATGACATAAATGATCTAGCCATAGAAAATAAAATAAATAAAAAAATCCAAAACCACCAAGCAGAAGCTTGAAAAGGATAAGAAGACAAGTCAGTGCATATTAAGGGTGTGAATTATCAGCCTGTAAAAAATTGTGGATTGATATGTACTAAAAAAGCTTACTAAATTATTTACTAGAAAAAGCTATTTCTTTGTACACAGAGTTTACACATAACCTTAGAGCTCAGTGGCCTTTGAGACTACAACAAACAGGCCCTAGACCAGACTATACAAACATTACCCTGAAACTTAAGCACAAAAGGAGCTATAAAATAATCGGATTTATTGGAGAGTTCCAGTCTTTTAAAAAGCTGCCCAGAAATGCATCTATGGGACATTCAGATGGATTTACCCCAAGTATTCTTTAACATCCTCTGAAGACAGACAGGATCAAGTCAAACATTACACAAGCTGAAATGCACTGAAGTTAAATATGAAAAAGTAATAATTTCCTTTCCTTTCCTTTCCTTTCCTTTCCTTTCCTTTCCTTTCCTTTCCTTTCCTTTCCTTTCCTTTCCTTTCCT
>JANHGN010003658.1:0-23814 GCA_024605025.1 Megaceryle maxima | reverse complement strand
ATAGATATTTTTAATAAAATTTCACATCTTAAAAAAATAAATAATATTATAGAATATATTTTTATTTAGTTGTAGTGGGTATTTTCAGTTGATCCATGTTAGACTGACCATTCTGCCATTCATCTACTAGAAGACTATTCTTTTAAAAAACACACTGTCAAATGTCCCACAGTCTTCTATGAATTCAGGCAGTTGTGCCACCATGGACTGTAATCCTGTCAGGCCTAATAAGCTAAGCAGATTTAAGTGCAATTATTAGTAAAGTTGGAGACCTCCAAGAAACACTTCAGTGCTACAACAAGTATTTTTAGTGCAGCAGTGGCAAACGCTGTTATATATGAGTTAATATTGAACTAATGTCCCAGCTAGGGAATTCTAAAAGACACTATAATTAGGATTCAATAGACTGGAGTGTTCCAAAATAGGCAATGGGACACCAAATATGGCCAGTGTAGCTGTATGAGTCTTAATGTATGAAGTGGAAAAAAACAAGTGGAAAAAAAAAAAAAATAATCCTTTTTGCTAGCAAAAACCAACCAAACAAGGAAAACACTAAGAGAGACTATAAAACTATTTTATGGAGGGATAGTGAAATATAAAAGCATTAGAAAGCCCATTTGATGTGATGATCTCCATATCATTTTACTGATGTATATGATGAATTTAGCTGATGTATTGCTCGTATTATATGTTAAAAACGCCCTTCAAAATAATCAGTCCACCAGGAGTTTTTACACAGTTTTAAAAGAAGGAACATTCTGCTACAAAACTCTTAGTATATAAGACAACTGTGGATATTTAATGAATACTGAAGTGAAGATACTAAATTCTATGGAAAGGATAGTCTGATATTTTTAAGTATTGGGTAATTAGTAAAAAAATTGTCTATTTACATGCATGGTTTCTCCTTCCCAGAGCAAAAAGTCTCTTTTCTCATAGACAAATATCTTGGAAAGAAAGTAAGGGAGGGTGAGCTCTGTATCTCAAAATAGTTTCTTAGTTTTATCAGGCAGGCAGTATTTGCCCATTTAGTAAATGAAAAATTGTTTTAGGTGAAATGGAAAAGGACTATCGCTTGGTGAATGTTAGTTAATTGCCTTCTACTGATGACTGGAAATAAGTGAAAAATGTACTGGTATAGCAACACGAAAACTGGAGTTGAGAGTATTATGGTTTTAAATTTGTATTTATTTAATTATTTATTTAAGGTTTCTTTAAAGTCAGACACCAGTCAGAAATTGTTCCCAGGACTTTTGGACAGGGATGTTTTATTTTCCACTCTCCCAATTACAGAGAAGTTTTTCGGGTTTCTTTTCCCTTTTCTCTGAATGCCTCTAAAGTCTGTAATTTTAATTCCAACCATGTTGCATTTTCAAATTGGTACCAAACAACAATTTAATGTGAAAAAAAAATCTGGTTAAAATTTTTAGACAGAAATAGCTCTTTTACAGGTGTGGCACACTGGTTCTTGTATATATAGTTAATTTTAGATAGACAAGTTGCTTTAAAATCATTGAATAGAGATGTTTCCTAAACCTAGAGATTTCTTATGGGTTATCAGTTTACAAACATTATTTTATCTTTACTGATTTACAGGGTACCTTCTATGACAAATAGGCCATGTCCCTCCGTAATGTAATGATAGGTGGTCTGCAGACTAGAAAGCATTGATTATTCAAGCAGACATAGTAAGAAATACAGTCTTTGTAACTGATTATGGCATCTTGCCAGGAGATAAGGTTCAGCAGAGCACTACCTATTCAAATGCAATTCTCTGTATTTTTCTTATGAAATAATAATCCTTACATCCTTTCTAACTGCTCCCTCTGGCAATTACTCTGGACGTACTGGACAGACAGAGAATGACCACCCAACAATGATCAGAGAAGCTGGCAGATGGGACAAGATCTGAAAGTCTACCCGGAATGGGGTCCTGCACGTTTCATAGTCCCTGAAAACTCACTGTTTCCCACTGAGCCATGGATGGCTGGAAGTGCTCTTGGGAAAATACCCATGCTGAAAGATATGAAAGCTGGTAAGCAAGATTTCCAGTAAGTGTTTGAAGACATAAAGAACAATTTGCATCATCATAGAAGTTACTTCTCCCAGAGGCTTTTTATAACCTCATCAATGGTGGGTGGTGCTGGTTCCACCCAGGCTATCTCAGCAGCCCACCCACCAACTGACAGCCCCCAGAAAAGGCAAAGGACTTTTACCGGCTTCAAAAAGCCCACAGGAGAGCTTTTTGTAGGCTCTTTTTGCTGCAGATCCCTTCCCCAGTTCAGTCGTACCTGCCCGGAAGCCCTGGAGTAACCTAGTTGAGGATGTCCTTGCTCAATGCAGGGGGGTTGGACTAGATGATCTTTAGAGGTCCCTTCCAGCCTGTGGAATAAAGACTGGGGGTGATTTTAAAAATTAAAAATCATACTAAGGCTTCAGCATCGTTCACACATAAAGAAAGGTATAACAGCAGAGGAACTTTCAGTGGTAGTGCAAAACTGGTATGTCAGGAATCCATTTCCTAATAGTTCCCTAGGTAACACTGCTTGCAAGCAGTGCGGAGGATGGAGCGGAGTGAAGATTCCATGGCCAGGCCCTGCGAAGTTACAGCAGAGATGGGATCTTAACAGTCCTACAGAACTGATAAGCTGCCTGTTTGGGACCCTGAGCTAACAGCCTGTCAGCTTTTGATAAAGTACTATCCTTCGTGTGAACCTTGCTCATAGTGTCATCATAATGTACCAAAACACACCTCCATCCCAAGGTACAACCATTCCCCCCCACTGCATTTGTGAAAGCAACGTGGATAAATTTACACCAATTATAATAAAGGTATTTATGACTAGAGTTACTCAAGCTCCACCTCGGAGACAAAAAATTATTATAAAAATGGTTTAAGTAAGGGAGGATGTTAAGGAAGACATCATTGTGAACAAGCCAGGGCAAACCTCATCTCTGACTCCTGGGATCAGTTGACAGGCCAAACCTTGCTTCCCTCACTTAGGGATGCCTTTGGGTAAGATATGGACTTTAAAATTTAGAAACTTCTTGAGCTGCTCATTTGTATACTATATATATGCTTTGCAGACAGCTTATCACCCACAGCCCCTAAGAACTTGTGTGTCTGTCGCTTTTAATAAACTGCACTTTTTCCTGATGCTAGTCACAGTAGTTCTCTCATTGGGTGCTGTCAGATCTTTACTGGCCGTGTGGTACCGTGGAGTGTGACTAGGCAGGGAGTGCAGGGGGACTATTAGTGAATCTGGAGCTGTGTTAGTTCAGATGTACTGAATGCGACCAGATTGAGATCCGAGCTGTGATAGTTTGGATACGCTGAACATAACCGCACTAATGGTGCCAAATTGGATATCACTCAGAATCTAAACCTATCTGCCCCCAGCCCCTCTGATATCTGAGGACCAGCTGGAATGCAAGGGGGTTTATTTTCTGCCAAATTATTTTACCCTTTTCACATGACACAGACCAAACCATTCTATGATTCTATAATAAACTGTCTCAGACTGAAATCTGATCACCTAACAACTGCTCTGGCCTGAAAATTTCTAAATCTGAGGATTAGGAACATGTTATCAAGGATGGTTTCAATTCATTCACAAGGGTGTTCACTGTATCTCTGTTGTCTTAATTTCTTTTCCTTGCCTTTGCCCAATTTTCCCGATCACCATTCACTTTTGTGTAAACAGCATTTATACACCCATGCAGCGCACAGGGAAATGGCATTGTATAATGACAAGCAGTTTCTTCTCTGTCTTTGAGTCTAAAAGTTAATCATATATATAGTTCTTCTTCACAGTTTCTCATGATAAAGCATATGTATTTCAGAATTTATACAAATGTAAACCCCACCTTTGCATATGGCATTGCTCCTACTGCCTCACTAATTTAATTACACAGTTCACATGAAAAATTGGTGCCAGCATTTAAATCTCTTTCTCTCAGTAGGTATAAATGCTAGGGAAGGAACTTAAGTTCAGATTAATTTCTCTTTTAAAGGATATGCTTTGCTTCCCTAGACATCTTAAGTAGGTTGATTACTGTCACAATCTGGTATTCGGATACGTGGCCATTTTTTATGATCTTGCCAGGACAAAACAAAGATAACACGATATCAGATGCACAGATAAGCACTGGGGCTGGTGTGTGGTCTTATGAGAGATCAGGCAGAACCCCCTTGCTTACTAACGCTCCTCACCAAAGTGGGAGGCTGGGTGTGGCTGGGTTCTGCATTCCCTCCCCTGGTATAAGCCACACAGCAGCTGCACCCCTTTTTTGTCTGGCAGGACCTGTGAAAAGGTTTAAAGGTGATATCAAATGGTGAAATTAAGACGCAGACGAGGTCAGATGTCATGTGCACAACAAACTTTTATTAGAGTAACACAAAGTCCCCAGAACGGATAGGAGAGGGAAGAAAACAGAGAAAAGAAAGGAGAAAGCAGAAATGCAGAGGACAGCAAGCGACAGGATAGTTACCACCACGGTCCAGCAATGTCATGGGGAAGTGCTTTCCTGCACCCATAGTTTCGCATATTTTTATACAGTTCTTGCCCACTGCACCCCTGCTTTCCTCCCTGTACAGATCAGAAACTCCTATCTTCTCCATGCTCCTCTGAGATAGGAGGGGGGGATATGGTGCCGTGGCTATGTTGCAAAAGAGGAGGTTGAGTAGTTTATTGCAGGGGAGGCTCAGCCCTAGAAGGCAGCTTGAAACTGGCACTCTTTATCTTTTCCTGCTAAGTCAGTGGTTTTCAAAGCCTGGTTATCGCTGGAGATTCTTCTCCCAGTGTCAGCTGTAGATCTCCTTTGTTTCCAATCTCAGCATTTCCCACACTAAACTCCCCAGTTCTCAGGTCAGGGGGGGCTGGGGGGGGGGGGGGAGTAAAATAGTTTGGTGGGTTGCTGAGACATCTCTCTAGTCCATCCACAAATCTTGTTTAACTCTTAGATGTCTCAAGACAGACAACAGATATCCTGAGTGCCTAAGTACATCACATATCTCCTGGATTGTTCAAGACAAGCACTAGACTTCCAGAATGTCACAATTACCTTACTACAGAATCTATGAATCTATATGGAATATTAACCAGCAAATTCTCCTGGGATCTTTTACCACATTATAGAATCTTGCCCTGTTAAGTGCAAATCTCTTAACATTACTGTTGTCAGACCTTCTCTTTTATAAAACTGTTCTTTAAGAATAATTTGTTCTTCTTTTTTTTTCATGGTAGCAAGTATATCTCCTTAACATAGAATTAATTCATTAATTTTTAATTATTTGTGTTGGGACCAGATTCACAGATTGATGCAGAAGTATCAGAAACAAGATAATATTGACCTTATTAACTGAAAACCTGCTTCTCTTCAGTACTCTGTATCTGCAGTAGCATAACATTAACTTTACAGTAGATTTCAGATTTTTGTTTCTAAATATGTTGATTCATACACCAAGGCCACTTAACCATGTTATCCAACATTTGCAATATCAACAGGATTACAGACTTAGACAATACCATCAAAATGAGACAAACTGAATGATTACACACACAAGTCTCAGACTGTTCACACAAAAAATTTTATATACTATAATAATTTCTTTGAAAGTCCAATACATAACTTGAATTACTTGTGGACAGGCCTAATCTACTCAGCTGACTTCTATGGGACTGCTATCTCACACCTACAATGACTATGTCAACAGTTACAAAAAGCTGTATTTTCAGAGATAATAGCTGTTATCTCTTACATTTTCCAGACACAAGCACATTATTTTTATATCAGCTATGTCTGTTTTTTATGTGTTGTCTTTTTTTTTTTTTTTTAAGCTAATATGTTGATTGCTTTTGGACTGACATAAGTCTCAGTTTATAACTATTTCCAGGTTATTTCAACAGTGCAGTGATTTGCTCCTTTTTCTATGGATTAATTTTTGGGTAAGATTTAAGTTCCATAGAGCATCTAAGTACTCCACTCACCTTTATTACAAATATTCTGAAGATGCTAAAGTATGATTTTTTTGTTCTAGTTACATCAGAAATAAATTTTTATGAAACAGGCTAGTTTCCTACTGGTAAGATAGGTTTAACAATGGCTGAGAAACTAGAGAATAACTGAACATCTGAGCACTTCAACTGTCAACTTATGCTTACTTATTATTCCTTATGATTCAGAATCACCATCAATCTCTCCTTTTTCATTTTTAAGGAATTTACTGAACATAAAGTGATCACCTGGTCTTCTGATTCTTAGAAAAGAGCTACTTTAAATATTTCATCAAAGAATCACTCTAAAGAGAGAATAAAATAATAACATATAATGGACTTTGAGTCTTTTGTCTTTTTCTCTCTATAGTAACCCTAGAATACGTACATAGGAAGAGAGGATGAAGAAATAAAATATATGTAATTTTGTCATACATAAAATGAGATAAATTAATCTCTTCTTAAATCCTTATCACTGAGAAGCCACTTTAAAGCATTTTAAGTGAAGAAATTACTATAATGTTTTATGGAAGCCTTCTGTACCAGTCAAAGCAAAAAATGTCTTCATGACTTGTAAATGCTTGCTGCTCCAGTGTGCCAGGAAAGGGCTTCACTGACATGTGATCTTTGCTTTCTTTATTCAACACAAGTATCTTCTCTCCAACCATATTCAACATTTCAAGCATTAAACAAAATACTGAATATAAATCAGGACATTGGAACCAAAACTTTGTCTCATAGGAACCACCTTAAAGGGAATTTTTTAACAGGAAAAAATATTTTGGCCCTAAGGCAAACTCAAAATTTGCATAGGTGACAGAATTATTATTAAGATTTAGACTATGTTAATGTAGTTTTCAGAGCAACATCTCCAGCAAAGTTTGAGTTCTGGAAGAAGCCAAACAGCGGGTTTGTTCTCTGCATAGACTCAACTAGGACTCAAGCTGGGTTAAATAGTTTTATTGGGAATGTTAATAATAGTGATAATGCTGATGAATCCATATTTGTTCCTGGAATTTGGACTGAGTTTTCATTGGTCAGATAGATCACTTCATGTAGTTAAGCTTGGAACAAGTGTTATTAATTAATGCCTCATTTTGAAGTCTGATGCTTCTGTTTCAAACCTATAGTGTCAAGAAGTTACCTCTTGGTAAGAGAAAACACTCTATTTTTTCAAGTATGTTAGCTACCACAGTAAAAGTTATTACTTCATCATTAAAAACTTGGCTACCAGACCACAGTGCTTAATTCTACCAATGCCTTCCATAGAAAATATATAAATACAGAGAATATAGAGGGTGAATATTTCCCACATCTGGCCTCCAAGAACCCTTATTTGATTTAGCTGTTAAAAAGTAACTTGTGATAAATAAATGCCATCTGAATAGGCAATAGGATTAAATAATATTTAGCAAAATACTACGCATTATGGAATTGAGTATTATTTCTGTGCTACCTTCACCTTCACACATTGGATGTAGTAATTTTCCGAGCCTTAGTTTTTTCTTATATTTTTATTATGCAGCACTATTATGAGATTACAGTCTTCCAGTCTTCTTGTTTTATCAAGCTATTTATGTTCAATTCAATTTTAACTGTGTGCATTTTCTGTTATAATAAAACAAGAGTCACCACAGACTAAGGATACCTTAAATTCAAGAGCCTGTTTTCACATAATGCTTTGTTTTACTCATGACTATGTGAAGCTCACCAGTATGACTGTTTCACTAGTCATAGGTCCAGAAACATCAAGTTGTTCTGCTCTTAGCATTTATCCTTGATTGTTAATCTCTACAGAAATATTAATCCACAATAGATGCCTTATTAATGACATTTTCATCCTATGAAAAAAAGAAACCCTGCAAAATATGATAACAGCAATATTGTGATAATATGTTGCTTTTATAGAATAGTCAATACATTTATTACAGGTGTATTCCTATAATATTATGAAGTCAAACAGTATATGTTTATATCATTTATTTCTTACAAAGGTTCTTCTATAATTTGAATTTATTCATGCTTGGATGAATCTCTTCACCCATCTAGTTTATTAAAATTACAGGTGAGTGAAGCCATACATTTCAACATGGATCCCTTCTGAACAGTCTGTGAAGCAGTGGATTGGAAGCATAAAATAAAGTGAGGGGAATAAAGTCATATTCTACTGGGAGACATATTTTATCCTTCAGCAGCGTATTAGAAACACATGTTTTAGAAATTGAGGCAAGGCATACAGTACCTTTTTCCCATGAGATATACGTCTATGCCTAGAGCAGAATTTTCCTCTTGGCAGTGTGTTTCAGAACTGGCAAGTTCAACAGTTTAATAATTTTAGCATTTGCATTACATTTTTCCAATTCAGAAAAAAAAAAAAAATCTTTCATACTGTCAGGGTTTTTTGCAAATAACTCTAATGGGTAAGATACTTAGATGTCTATAACCTCTTGTGGTGATGTTCTATCTACTCAAGTAAATTCTTGAGGTGAAAAGTTAGGTTATTGATCATTTGCATTAAACAAAGAATTGCTTTGCACCAGACTATTATACTGTCATTAATTTTAACCACTGTTGAGCAAAACTGAGCAAAGATTGGAGGTGTGCATGGAAAGGAATTAGGGGAAAGAGAAAAAACACCTGTAGTACATCTTATTGAAAGGGAAGAGGTACACGTTTTCAACTCCCAGATGTTCGGACTCTAGTGATACAGGTACAGGATAACTGAGTGTGACTAACATGGGAAGTGTTATGGAAGTAGAAGCAACAAGGAATAATTTGTCATTTGTTCTGACATGAAAAAATAATATCCAAACACCTCCGCTGCAAATTTCTTTTTTAAAATTTTGAAAACCTTACCTGACGTTTGCAAAGGATGCAGGTATGCATTAGTGAATTAAATGATGATGCTTAACTTCCTTTGATTATATAGATGGTACAACCTCTGTCTGCTAGCATGCTAATCCACTTAGAATACAGGCAAAATCTAAGTAGTTATGAACACCTTATTTGCAGTGTTATAGTGGTGACTATGGAAGAAGGTACACATCCTATGAATTTCATACTCCCCAGATGAAGAATTCATGGATTTCATTAGGGAAAAGCAGTCTTAGTTGAAAAACTTTTGCACTGTTCATGTGATGGATGCCACTAGAAAAAGGAAGTATAAGGAACAACTGTTTATCTTTCATACAACTGATTATCTATGAAGTAGGAAAGAAAAGACAAGTACTGGATATGGTATACTCATTGGCTGGGGAGACAGATGTTCTTCAAGAACAACATTTTTTAAAAAAAATTAGAAAGGTGAAGAGAGAACCAAAGAGAGAGTTAAAGGCAATTTTCCAGTTCCAGGTGATACCTTGTCCATAATGGGTGCTATCTTATATAGAAAAAGCAATAGAGATGCTAATATATAAAGATGGCAGGCACTTTTGCATGACAGCATTTATTAAAATCCTGAAATGTTAAAGGCCTGAAATCTTCATTTTTATGAAATCTTTATTTTTATTTCTCAAAATGAAGGTAGACATGAGTACTTATAAAACTGTGAATTATCTTTCTACAAGTTTATTTGCTTTAGACATCTATAATTGTTCTCTTCCTATGTGTCAAAGCATCAGTCTACAGTAACATAGCTCTAGATAATTTTTTTTTTCTGGGACTTGCCTCCCATCAGCCAAAATTCTTCACAATGGGGGCTCAGTGTAACACCAAAGCAGTGTAGACCCTGCTGAACTGGTAGCCCTGGAGCCCCACCACCGTTGCCATTAGACTGCTTATGCAGCTTTCACATTCCCCCATCTATCCTAGACTACTAGCCACTACAATTAAACACAGAAAGAACCTTCCTCTGGTGAATGCTGAATTCCTTCAGGAATGTGGAAAGGGATGCTTCCTTTGCTGCTCATTTTAGGTCCATATTTACATCTTTGTTCTTATGTCATAGTTTCATGTGCATAGAACTTTGTCTTTCAAAATTTATTTGGATCTCTGAATTATTCAGGAACTTAACACAAAAGGCATTAACAATTAAAATTTGCCAGTAACTGATTTTCATATTTTCTTCTGTAAAAGTGAAAAGCAAAAAATGGGCAGATTTTATGATGGATCTGTTGCTAGATAATATTAAATGAATTTTCTGAAGTAAATACTTGCCACGCATATAAAAGAAAACCAAGTATGATCTTTAGTTGAACTAGAAATGATGAGCAAGATATAACTACTGAAAAGGAAAACCAGATTCCAGAACATAAGCAAGTTAATTCAATTTCATTTTATTTTATTAAAAATACAAAGGTATATACATAGGTTTTCTTACTTGTTTTGTAATTTAAAATATAACTTTTTATGAAATCACAATCTTCAGGTTTAGATTAAGATAAAGATATAAAACCTATGTCTTCCCTGTTGCTGAAAAAAGTTATGTTGAATGGAATTTATTTTTTAATTGTAAGATTTGGCCTTAAAAAAAATCTGTAAAAATGGTAAAACTAAAGTCTTTCAAAAATAACTAGAAAATACAAATTGAGTAAGAACAGAATTCCTAGAGTTCCCTCTTATTTTCTGTGCTGCTGTGCTAGCTTGATACCACAATTCTGTATACAGGAAGCTGTATTCATTATCTCCTTGGCCCTTGCAAGTACCATCTCATGAAATGAGCATGATCAAAATCTGTAGAGAGAGGAACTCATGCTGGAGCAGGTTTGATGGAAGGATTTTTAACGCTGCATGGTACACATGCTGGAGCAGTCTGTTCCTAAAGGAATGAATCCTGTGGAAAGAACCTACTCTGGTGCAGTTCACGAAGATCTGCTGGCTGTGGAAATGACACACATTGGAGAAGTTTGTGGAGGACTGTTTCCCATAGGAGTTACTCCATGTTGGAACAGGGGAAGAGTGTGAGGAGTCATCCCCCTGAGAATGAAGGAGTGACAGAGACAATGTTTAATTGAACTGACCAAAACCCGCATTCCCACATCCCACTGTGCTGTTGCAGATGAGAAGGCAGAGAAATCAGAAGTGAAGTGTAGCCCAGGAAAGAGGGAGTGGTAGGAAGCAGATGTTTTTAAGATTTATTTTTCCTTATCCTACACTGATTTGATTGGTAATAAATTAAACTGATTTCCCTGTGAGTCTGTTTTGCCCATGCTAGTAATTGGTGAATAAACTCTCCCTGCCCTTATCTCAATCTACAAGCCTGTTATATTTTTCTAGCCCCCATCTAGTTGAAGAGGGCAGTGATAGAGTGGCTTTGGTGGCCACTTGGCTTCTAGCCAGGGTCAGCCTACCACAGCAGCCCACACTAGCAAGCTATAATGTTAAGGATGTATTTAGCCTACAGAACAGCATCTAGATCAGAGTTGTCAGCTAGCATAGCCATGTCAATCTATTACCATATTTTGTCACATCCTGACTCATAGTCTTAATAACTCTTGTTTTTATTAACAACTAGTAACCTAGATACTAGAAAGTATGTCACTAAAAAGCAAACAAATATTAAATGTCAAAATGAGCATGTAGGTTGTTAGAATTATTATTTTTACAAGCTGTGACTTTAAACAATTAGTACAGGATGTCACTTGAAATTAAAACCAGAAGTCAGGCCAAGTAGCCTATTGTTGTCACAGTGTTGTAATTAAGGAAAAAAAAAAAAAAGAAATAAAAAAAAGACATAACTTGTAACTGAATTTCTAGAGAAATTCTGAGCATTAGACATTTTCAAGAATTACATATAACATATAAAAAATAAATTCTATCACAAGTGCTCAATTTTAAGGCCAGAACTTTTTAATGTTTTTATAAATTATCTGGCCACAGGAATCAAATATATATTAAGTAAGTTTGCCAACAGTACTAAATTAGGAAAAGCTGTGGACTCCCTTGGGGGTAGAGAAGTCTTACAGAGAGGTCTGGATAGATGAGGGATCTGGTGAATCGCCAACCATACGAAATTTAACAAAAGCAAATACCAGATTCTCCAGCTGGGATGGGATAATCCTGGTTATACACAGAAACTGGGGGATGAGAGGCTGGAGAGAGGCCCTGTGGAAAGAGATCTGGGGCATTGGCTTGATGGGCACGTTGAATATGAATCAACAGTATGTCCTGACAGCCAAAAGGGCCAACTGGGTCCTGTGGTGTATAAAGCATAGTACAGCTAGGTGGTCAAAGGACATGACTGTCCCACTCTGCACTGCACTGATGCAATGCCACAAGTACTGTGTTTTGGGTGCCTGAATATAAGACTATTAAACTGTCACAATGTGTCCAGAGGAGGGCAACCAAGGTGCTGAACAGCCTTGAAGTCAAGACTTAGAAGGAGTGGCTGAGGTGTCTGTGTCTTGTTCTTTTCAGCTTCAAGAAGAGAAGGCTGATGGGGGACATCATCACAGTCTACAGCTTCCTTAAGGGAGACAGATGCTGATGTCTCTTTGGTGATGTGTGATAGAACACAAGGAAATGGAATGAAGCTCCATCACAGGAATTTCAGATTGCACATTATGAAAAAATTCTTCACTGAGAGGATGGTCAGTCACTGGAAGAGGTTCTTCAGGGAAGCCTATCAGAGTTCAAGGAGCTCTTAGTCATATAGTTTAGTTAGTCCTGTGAGGAGCAGGGAGTTGGATTTGATGATCCTTACGGGTCTTTTCCAGCTTGACATGTTTTATGATTCTATTATTCTAAACATTTTATTTATAACTGAAAGAACGTAAGACCCTCTATCCTTTCTAGAAGTTAGAAGCTTGTGTTGTTCTTTCATAATAGGATGATGATAGGGATGATCTCTTATGAGAAAAGGCTGAAAGCCCTGGATCTGTTTAGCCTGGAGAAGACTTAGAGGGGATCTTATCAATGCTTATCAATATCTAAAGGATGAGTGCCAAGAGGATGGGGCTAGTCTCTTTTCAGTGGTGCCCAGTGATAGGACAAGGGGCAACAGGCACAAACTAGAACACAGGAAGTTCCACCTAAACATAAGGAAAAAAATTCTTTACTTTGAGGGTGATGGAGCACTGGAATAGACTGCCCAGAGAGGCTCTAGCATCACCTTCTCTGGAGTCTTTCAAAACATTCCTGGATGTGTTCCTGTGTAACTTGAACTAGGAGAATCTGCTTTAGCAAGAGGATTGGACTATGTGATTCACAGAGGTCCCTTCTAACCCCTACTGTTCCATGATTCTGTGATGATTCTTGTCTCTTAAAAACTGTGTAGAAGAATATGACCTTTCAATCCCTTACCTAGCAATTTAGTATGTGCTGAGTTAGAAGACCAGGGCAGACTATTTAGGACTACTGACCATCAAGCACTGAGTACCAAAGCTCCCTGTGGAGTGCCTAGGTGGAAATAAGCAGCTCAAAGTTGAACCTATTAGAACTAGAAGTTATTTCACCAGAGGGAATACCTCTTTCTTTAAGGCATTTAGAAGAAAACATGACCATGTACAAATCATGTTCTATAGCTCTTTACAAGAGCAGTCTCTCTTAAAAATGTCTGCTAACTGGAGTATTTGCAAGGGAGAAAAGAAAGGTAATTTTCTAACTTCTTGTAAAGAAAAGGCAATTAATCTCTTCTTTTTGCAGGAGAATGTCCTATACTTTGAGTAAACTAATGAGTGATAAATATGTTTTTCTCCTTCAGCTGTTGTGTTAAAAATAGTGATTGTTATGCTTCCATTTGCTTTAGCTGTTACTTTGATATTTATTCCAGATATTTTTCTAGGCATGTACAAAGTAATGTAATGAGATTGTGAAACTTTTTTTTTAAAGAAACTTAGCACTAAAGTAAAACCTGTATCAAAACTTTGCTGCATAACTGTCATTACTATTGGCTATAGTCAGCCTCCCAGATTCTCCAAAATCATGGATAATCTCTTAGCTAATTGATACATATATTCAGTTTTGTTATTAATCCTTGTAAGAATTTGAATACCTTTTTCTAAGATGTGCCATACGCATTTTACAGAACATCACTTATAGACTGTTTCACAAAAAATACTGCTGTGTGAGGATATTTTGCTCATTTTACACAATTTGTTAAAGATAACAATACTTAAGAAAGTGTAACAATACATGTTAGATGGACAGAATTAATTCATTGCTTCATCAAGAATATATTGTCCAGTAAAAATAAATGTAAATGAATGTAAATTAAATGGGAAAGTGATTTCAGTTGTTAAAGCATTCATCCTGGAAGTGGAAAGATATGCCAGTCTTCTGTAATGTCCTGTGTCATCTATCTGATGTTGCTTTACCACTCTCCATCATTTTTGAAAGATAATAGGAGAGGTGCCTGAGGACTGGAGGAAAGCCAATGTCACTCCAGTTTTAGAAAAGGGCAAGAAGGAAGACCCTGGAAATTACAGACTAGTCAGCCTCACCTCCATCTGTGGAAAAGTGATGGAGCAGCTCATTCTGGAGATCACAGCACATGGAGGAAGGTTATCAAAAGTAGCCAGAATGGATTTAGTGAAGGGAAGTAATGTTTAACTAATCTGATAGCCTTCTATGATGGTGTGTCTGAATGGGTAGATGCAGGGAGATGCAGTGGATGTTGATGTTGCCTACCTTGACTTCAGCGAGGCTTTTGATACTGTCTCCCATAACATCCTTGTGGGTGGCTCAGGAAGTTTGAGTCAGAAGAGGGGACAGTGAGATGGGTTGAGAACTTGCTAAACAATAGACCTTACAGGGCTGTGATCAGTGGTGCAGAGTCTAGTTGTCAATGTGTAGCTAGCGGTGTTCTTCAGGAACCAGTACTGGGTCCACTCCTTCAACATCTTCATCAGTGACTTGGATGAAAGGATAGAGTGCACCCTCAGCAAGTTTGCTGATGATACAAAACTGGGAGGAGTGGCTGACCCACACCAGAAGGCTGTGTTGCCATCCAGCGAGATCTGGACAGACTGGAGAGCTGGGCAAAGGAAAACCTAATTAAATTCATCAAGGATAAGTGTAGACTCCTACACCTGGGGAGGAACACCATGTACCAGTACAGGTTAGGGGCAGACCTGCTGGAAGGTAGCTCCATGGAGAAGGACCTTTGTGTCCTGGAGGACAGTAATTTATCCATGGAACAGCAATGTGCCCTTGTGGCCAAGAAGGCCAATGGTATCCTGGGGATCATAGAATGTGTCCAGAAGGCTGAGGGAGGCTCTTTTCACCCTCTACTATGCCCTAGTGAGACCACATCTGGAGTATTGTGTCCAGTTCTGGTCTCCCCAGTTATCACGGGGAACTGAATTAGTTCTTTTCTCACTCAAACCAGGACACCAGTAAATACTGGAGAGAGTCCAACAGAGAGCTATGAAGATGATGAAGGGGCTGGAACATCTCTCTAATGAGAAAAGGCTGAGAGCCCTGGGCCTGTTTAGTCTGGAGAAGACTGAGAGGGGATCTTGTTGATGTTTACAAATATCTGAAAGGTAGATGTGAAGTAGAAGGAGCCCGTCTCTTTTAATTGGTTCCCTGAGATAGGACAAGGGGCAACAGACACAAACTGGAGCACAGGAAGTTCCACATCAACATAAGGGAAAACTTTTTTACTGTGAGGGTGACCTGGATATGTTCCTGTGTGGCCTGTCCTAGGTGATCCTGCTCTGGCAAGTGGGGTTGGGCTAGGTGATCTTCAGAGGTCTCTTTCAACACCTACCATTCTGTGATTCTACGATTCTATGATCATGGGATAGTTTGGGTTGGAAGGGACCTATAAACTTCAAGTCCAACCCCCTTGCAGTGAGCAGGGACATCTACTAGATCAGGTTTCTTAGTGCCCCATCAAATCTGACTGTGAATGGTTCTAGGGATGGGGCATCTAAAACCTCTCATACATAGTCATGTATGTTTAGCACGTACTCTGTTAGTCTCTTTGCTATAATTAGTTAATAATAATTAGTTAATTATTAAACTTTAATATTTATTTTAATGTTAATTAGGCAAAGGTGTCTGCTCAGATACTCTGGCCTTCTAGATTTATTTAAGAGTTCTTTACTCCTGTTAGTTTAGTTGAAACAGGACTGTCTTTTTTTTACAAGACTCCCTCCGTCAGCTGTTTTGGTGTGCCAGCTTAGCAGATCTCCAGCCCCAGAAATATCACAAGAATCTCATGGTTGTAACCTTCTGAAACATTCTCCTGAAGTACTCTAAATTATCTGTATTCCCGTCTCACAGCAAACTGGGCTGTTATCCCACAAGGTGTGCCATGTCTTTCCTATATTAATGATGCTAGAGCTGGACACAATACTCCAGGTGGAGTCTCACCAGTGCGGAGTAGAGGGAGAGAATCACCTCACTCAACCTGCTGGCCATATTTCTTTTAACGCAGCCTAGGAAACAACTGGCTTTCTGGGCTGCAATCACACATTGCTGTTTCATCAGGTTTTCATCCACTACTACTCCCAAGTCCTTCTCCACAGGGCTGGTCTCAATCACATCATCCTGCAGCCTGCATTGATGCAGGTGATTGCCCTAACCCAGGTGCAGAACCTTAGACTTGGTCTTGTTGAACCTCATGAGGTTCACACAGGCCTACTTCTAGAGCTTGTTCAGGTCCCTCTGTGGGGCATCCTGTCCCTCAGGTGTGTCAACTGCACCACTCATCTTGGTGTCATCTGCAAACTTGCTGCGGGTGCACTCAATTCCACTATCTATGCCATTGATGAAGATACTAAACAGTACTGGTCCTATTACGGACCCCCAAGGGACAGCACTCATCATTGACCTCTATCTGGACATTGAACCATTACTACCCTCTGGATGCAAACATCTAACCAGTTCCTCATCCACTGAACAGTCCATCCATCAAATTCACCTGCCCAGTTTAGAGAGACAGATGTTGTGGAAGACCATGTGAAAGGCCATACAGACATACAGATAGATGACACCCATAGTCATTACATCACAGAAGGCCATGTTGATCAAACATGTTGGTCAAACAAGATGTGCCGTTGGTGAAGCCATGATGGTTCTCTCGAATCACCTCCCTGTCCTCCATGTGATTTAATACATATATTATGTAATTATTAAAAAAGTCTTCTATTTGAAAACTACTGGAGGGGAGGTGCACCAAAGCAGCCATTCCCCTGCAGTCCATGGAGATTATAAATGAAGCAGATGCCCACCTGCAGGTTGTGGAGGACCCCATGTCAGAGTAGGTGACTGATTGCAAAGAAGGTCATGACTCCAAGGGAAGCCCACACTGAGGAAATCTGTTGGTGGGAGGACTATGTTATGAGGAGGGGCCCCATGTTGGAGCAATTCATGAAGAGCTGCAGCCAGTGGGAAGTACTTATGTTAGAGAACTTCATGGAGGACTGTCTTTTGTGGGAGGGACTACATGCTGGAGTGGGAGAAGAGTGTGAGGAGTCCCCCCGCCTGAGGAGAAAGGAGAGACCTATACAGTGTGTGGTGAACTGACCACAACCCCTATTCCCCATCCTCCTGCACTGCTGGTGGGGAGGAGGTAGAGAAACTGGGAGCAGAGCTAAGCCTGAGAAAAAGGAAGGTATTTTTAAGATCCAGTTGTATTTCTCACCGTCTTACTCTGATTCAATTTGTAAATTAGTGGTGTTGTTTTTTAAATAAAATTGACTATTTTGTTGGGGTTTTTTCCCAGGCTGAGTCTGTTAATTTGCCAATGATCATAACTGGTGAGTATCCTCTCCCTATCCCTGTCTCCTTGTCTTGACCCTCAAGCCTTTTGTTGTATTTTCTCCTCCCCATCTCACTAGTGTGAGGAGGAGCTATTGAGTGGGTGTGTGGTGTTTTGTTGCCAGTGCCTGAACCATGACAATTACTTTCTCCTGTCCCATGAATGAAGGTTTAAGTAGGAAAATAGGAGTATGTTCTCTGAGAATTATTCAATTTCTAATGTAAATTTATTTCTTCTCAAAAGTCTATATCCATTATTTGATGGCTTTATCTCTCTTACTTTATTTAAAATGTTATTATACTATGCTGTGCTATACTTTTCTAAAAAGAAATTCCTACTTTTGCCTTTCACATAAAAAAAACCCCAAAAAACATAATTAAAAAAAAAAAAAGATCCAACCGTTAATTTTAAATGAGTTCAACAGCCCAATATCAGTCTGAATAAGACAAATAATATTCAACTATCTTTTTCTAGACCATAGGGATTACACTGACAAATTGGAGACAGACACTGACTTATCTACCATTAACTAAGTAATTGATACATTAAGAGAAACAGGACAAGGCATACATGCCTAAAATGCATGACCATATAACTTTTTTCTTTGCTTAATTTTTTTCAAAGCTGTTTGCTGTTGGATACAGTGCCCAAATCAACGCAACCTAAATTAAGGACCATATTTTCTTAATGTGTACATGAAGCACCTAGCAAACTGTTGGGGTATGTATTGCAGCCAAATTGTAACAGATTCTTTTTAAGTATCTATAGATTAAGCTTTTAAATTATGGGATACATATTATCCAATAGCAACCCCAATAGTATAGTATCTGTTGGTATCCAAGAAAAACAATATTAATGACAGGTTTCATAACAAATAAGAAAATTAAGATTATAACTGTAGAAACAGTTCAGGTTGAAACAAAATAAATGAGGATGTAATGACCAGGAAGAGAAAGATCAATATGACTACTCTGCATTGAAGCAAGAATAAAGATCTGTAACATCAAGCCACTGTACTGAGTCTTTGCATTTGAATTGTATTTGAATGTCTTTACTTGTCCTCTATTAGGTAATGGCATTCACAAATCACCTCATTAGCAGAAGGCTTACAGAAATATTAGAGTTGTCTTTATGATACTTAGTGCTGAGGTCAGTTTTGGATCCAATCAGATCCAAATCAGATCAGATGAGCTCTGCAGCTCACTTGCACATTCTATTTTCTTCTTATGATTAAGGTCCAATGGAGTGTTTCTGACAGGATGAGCAAAAACAGTGAGAAGGCACTGTCTCAGGCTACCAAAACCCTACAGGGTGTAAAGCTAGTTTTTGTTAGAACAAAAACAAACAAACAAACAAACAAACTATAATAAAGTCATTCTTTAAGAGTGGAAATGCAAATCCCTATTGGACATGCTACATAATAGGTTTGAAACATACATGACAGTGTGTCAATAGCAAAAGATTATAATCTATCATGGATGACCACAAGAACCATGGCAGGCTTTATACTAAAAACACTACAAGGGTTGAACTTTTTTAGGAATTCTTTCACTTTACTGTCAGAACTTTGATGAAGTTGCAAGTTTTGGACTGTTTTCTTTAAAAGGAATGCCAGTAAAAGCATAAGCCTTTTTTTTAAATTATTTTATTTTTTTTATTCTCCACCCATAAATAATACTTTAATTTTCACTTTCCATTTTTTCTACATTTTAGCCAGACTCAGAAGTGACCTTATTTTTTGCAAAGTTCATTTGTTGCAGCACCGAACTTTATCATAAACTCTAAGAAAACATAATGTTAGAAGCCAAAGAACTCTTGAAATAAAGAAATATTCAGTGGAGAAGTGCATCGATTGTTAAAATAATAAACTCCTTTAGTAGTTATGGCATTAAAAAAAAGAACAGTGTTCTTGCTCTTCATTAATTTATCCTTTAACTGTGACACAGAAAGTAAACTATTTCAATCTAAGACCTTAATAGTTGCTGTATTCTGTTTGTTGGAGTGTTTATCAAACAGATAAAGAGTGAAGCTAGATCCTTTTAGCAAAACAGAGATTTGAGTCTCCAGGATTTAGGCACTTGTACCCATATACATTCCTAAAAATTTATGAAGAACTCATTGCTGTGGCTGACTAAACTTAAATGACTAGAATATTTGTTCCCCTGTTCTTTAAGTTACAACTTAGTACAATAATTAAAATTAAAGGTTTTGATAATTAAATTATCAGGCTTTGAAGAGTAAGGAAGAGATAAAATCAGTTCATCTCTGTAACCATAAAGAGCAAATGGACAGCTACTTCCTCTTACTTCTGCTGCCAAAGGTGAGTCAGCATCTGGAAACACTAGCACAAATGTAAGCAGCTAGGGACTTCACATGCTGTATTCACTGTATGGGACTTTTGTGAATAGCAATATTGACTAATTTTGGTGCCCAAAGAGATTCTTGGTGCCTAAATCCCTGTTATGATTCTAGCCCTTAGGGAAACCTAAGGGCTAGAATCATAACAGAAAACTAGAAAACTAGAATCATAACAGAAACCTAGAAAACTTGTATAATGGTACTAATAATGAAGAAAGAATTCACAGTGTCATTAGTTTTGAAGAGCAATTACTTGAAGAATGCTTTGAAGATGTAAAATTCTGTATCATTATTAATAATGTGATAGCACTTATTTAAAGGCAAAACAATATTCCTTCTTTTATTTTGAACACTTAATTAACTCTATAATCGTTCATTGCAACAATTAATAAAAAATTACAGCCTTTAAGACAAGCTAAGTGAGATGTTTATTGAATTTATTCTTCTGAAGGAAAGTTTGTGAAGAATAAAAGAAACCTGCAAGTAAAAACTTATCCTAAAATGCATTAAAATAATAAAAAATAAATTATAAGGGTTGAATATATTTAAAACAACAAAGAAATCTGTAGGATCATCAAGAAATAATCCCAGAAACAACACAAAAAACCCAACCTGAAGACAAAAAAAAGGAAAACTTACTTTCTAAGGCAAGATGCTGAAAATGATATACTATGATTTCCTCAACCTTGTGGATTTTTTATTGATATTGAGGAACACATCTAAATTCTACAGCAAGCTCACTACTCACATACAGAACAGCCACAGTATTAGTCTGACACCATTGTTCCCCTCCATAGCACGGACTCTGAGGTGACTGCTTCAGCCAAATCCCTCAAAGCTAGAGCAATACCCACAGGGCCCAGCCACTCATTCTTTACCTGGTTTATCAACAGCTTTCCATACAGCAGCTTCCAAAACATTAAAACTTAGGTCTTTGTTTGAAATGAAAATTGCAGTATAATCCCACATGTAGTTAAACTGAACATTTTCGTGAGCTCTAGGGGAGTGTGGCAAGAGATCCAGAAAGTAACTGCAGCTTAGAAGACGTTACTGAAATAGAGTTTAATATGAAGCAAAAAGCAAATCTTAAAAGTATAAACACTGAGACTAAGACAAGAGAGTTCCATGAAGTAATCATTAGCATTTTTTAAGCAGAAGGAGTTTCTCTTAAGAAACGAGAAGAACCAATTGCTGGGAGTTAAATTCTACTTTAAGCTCTTACTTGCCCTCTGTGCAATGCTTCCACATTAGCATTTTAGATCAAATTCCAGTGTGCATTTGAAAAAACAACTTCTAGTCTAGCCACTTGCTTACACCTCCAACTCTAGGTATCCTAGAGTGCTTTTAGAGTGAACCACTTCTCATTCACATAAAATAAACTATGAGAAACTCCCCATGAGTCCAGCTTGTGAACTCCTATTGCTGATGAGTATTCAGTTCATAGAACCATGCTAGAACTGTTCCAGAGGAAATTCTGGAAAGTCTGTAATGTGGTTTCTTGGCACTCAGCACCATTTCACTTTACAAATCCACTTAAATCACTTTGTGCTATGTGGTAATAGTCTATCTGTAACTTTTAGCACATTCTTCAGATGTTCTGATTCTCAGTATCCTTATAAAAAATAATATCCTCCTTACAAGTACATTGCTTTTATCATGTATTTGAAAGGTAATCAGTGATTTTAAGATGTATGTTTTCTTAAGAAAACATTTTGCTCCAAAACTCATGTGAACAAGTCATTTTTTCTGAATTTGTAGGGTTTGTTATTTTTTGTTTTTTTGTTTGTTTTTAATATTATTTCTTTGAACTTTTCATCTCTTATCTAAAAAACACATTAGCAATATACACTCATTCTCCATTTAAATATTCCTTCAGTGCTGTATGAGTAGCTTATGAAAACTTTTCCATAAAGTATGTTTAGTTTTAATTTATTAATCTATAAAATATAGATCAAGCTTAATTAAATCAATAGGGAATGGTTGTTATTTTGAGAAATAGTAAAGCATAAAAGAGTAAAACCAAATCTCAGTTCTGATATTTAGTATTTTGAGAGTTACTTGGTCATATAACATCAAATTTATAACCCTCTCATCCAGCATCGACCTGTCTCAGAAGTTTTCATATTTCTGTTTTCTAAGATTCCTTCTCTGTTTAGTTCTTATCATAGGATTTCTTTTTCCTTAAGTTATTTTTCATCTCCACAGTCAACCCATTTTCTTCCTTAATATGCTACATGCTATCTGAACAAAATGTTCAACAAGTGCTTCTTTGTGAATATACTAATGAAGCTGTCTTCATTAGAAAAATCCAATTCCTCAAAAATGTATATATGCTATAATTTAAAACGTTGCCTTGAAAGGAAAGAATCCTTCAGTCCAGGCTCACAATAGAAAAAAAAAACCCTTAAAAAAAGTGGAAGAACCAATTAAAAAAAAAAAAAAAATTGGTTTAAAACCCAAATTTTTACCAATGCCATTTATTACACAACTACTTAGTGAAGAAATACCTGATTGTCAACTTGAGTAAACATGAAGTCACATACATTGAGTAGATTTACTCAATTGACCTCAGAGATAATTATGGTGGTATGTGGTGCTATGGCTGAACTGTTAGTTTAGTGAGACTTTTGTAATGCAGCCATACATCTTCCCTACCTACCTCATATTTACTGTGAAATGCTGTATGACACCAGTGAGCACTCTGGACGAAGGAGCTCAGCTCCAGGTTATGAATACCTATGCCAAAGGACATAAACGTTATTTTAGGAGCCATTTTGCTAATTCTGCATGTGAGTGCCTGCACCACTAGAGTATTGGCTGTTTCAGTTGATGGGATTCTTTGATTTTGTCTCTATAGAAATGATAATGCACCAGAACTGATACTACACTCTGGTATTACAGCCAAATGGCCAAATGATGCTGACATCACCAATCCAATAGTCATTTCCCAAAAATACATTGACATGACTGGATTTTCAACAAAATAACCACCACTTTCTTTTAAATTGTAGCTGGAAAAAAAGCCCTTTGTTTAGACTAGAAAATAATTAAATAGATAACCTAGAATGTAAAAGATGTTTTAATTCTTCTTAATTTTGTACTGTTAAAACTTCTGTTTCCCCAGAAAATAATTTAACTGTGACATTTTAAGGTATTTAAAGCACAAGAATACACAAACATGTTATGAAAACAAGGTTACTCTTCAGAAAGGAAGTCAGTACTCTATGAAAAAGTTATTATCCTCCTAGGACAGTTACTGAAGACTAAAGAATTCTTGTCCTTTTGCCTTAGGACAGTTTAGCACAACAAACAAACTCAAGCTACACTGTTAGGAGCTAAGAACCACAAGCTGTCAGAACGGAAGGAAATATTCCCTTTACAGATTTCACTCAATAGTTGCACTAATGTCTTAAATGAGAAGGAATATTAAATTTCCAGATAGCACAAAATGAGTACAGGCTCCAAGTACGTGTGAGACAGCATTAGAATTCAAATTGATTTTGACAAATTGGAAAAGAGGAAAACCTACAAAGCTGCATGCAAGAGAGTTATTTAGGAATAATCAACTCTTCATATTCTAGATGAAGTATAGTTGTCTAATATGAACTACACTAAAAACTCTAGAAAAAAGATCCATCCAGTAACAAGAAGAAAAGTGCTCCATCTGGTAGCAATGACTAGGAAGACAGTCCTCCTTCCTGCTGTCTAACCCCAACCCCTGCCCCCCCCCCAAAAAAAAAACAAAAACCCCCCCCCCCCCCGCCCAAAAAAACAACAACCCCCCCCCCCCCCCCCCCCCGCCCACCCACCCAG
>JANHGN010003657.1:25333-81641 GCA_024605025.1 Megaceryle maxima | reverse complement strand
TCTCTCTCTTTCTCTCTCTTTCTCTCTCTTTCTCTCTCTTTCTCTCTCTTTCTCTCTCTTTCTCTCTCTTTCTCTTTCTCTCTCTCTCTCCTCTCTTTCCCCTCTCTCCTCTCTCTCTCTCTCTCTTTTCTCTCTCTCTCTTCTCTCTCTCTCTTCTCTCTCTCTTCTTCTTCTTTGTCTTTTTTTCTTTCACTTATGTCCTTGTGCCTGAACATTTGACCCTGGGGGAGTGGAGTAGGATGGAAAGATTATTTAAACAGCAGAGAATTGTTTATTTCAATTTTCTCCCTCTTTTCAGTTCTCTTTACAGGTAAATCACTTGCTATATGGGAGAATCTCAGAAAGTTCAGAGGTTTGGGGCAGGAAATGCCTCCCCTCCCCCTGAAGTTTGGATTCAGAGCTAAATTTATCTGAATGCTGTCATTTCCCTGCTTCTCCTTCTCTACCTCCTTCACTACATTCCTCTTTTCCCCTCCCCATTCCCAGCCACTCAGATCTTATCCTTTCCTTGACCTGCAGCTCCCCCTCCCTAGCCTTCCACCACTCTAAAATTGTCCGGAGGCTATGGCTGAAGGTGATAGTTTCTGCTGGTAGTTTCTGCTGTTCATTGTTTTTTGTTGGTGTGGGATTTTTTTGTTTGTTTGTTTGTTTTTTATTAATTTTTTATTATTATTCCTGGCTGTACTATAGTGAGAAATGCTCTATAATCCTTTGCCCTTAGAGGCTGTCTCCATCAACAGATGCTAAAAGCAGGTTCAGTGGCCCCTAAGATGAAAAGGCAGTAGCAGTGACCAGCAGAGAAGTCCAGGCTTGCTCATGGCTTGCTGGATGCAAGCACTCACTGGTGATGCAGCAAAGGACCCTATGGGTACTGGCCATTGCAATTTATGTTGGGTGAAAGGATCTTGAAATAGGTGTGGAGGTTCAGCCAAATTTCCATCCTGCTCCTGCTTTTCCTGCCTCATACTGCACATCTGCATCACTTGTACCTATCCTGAACAGGTCTGTTCTGGTAGGGAATACACAGAGTTCAACAAGACCCTTTGCTTTTTATTTATTTATTTTTTTATTTTTTTAGATATTATAGTGTTGCAGTGTGGCTATTCTAGTTTTTCACAGAAGTGGCAGGCAGCCAAAGGCTGGAGTCATTATTTGCAAACTCTAAAAATAGAGTCAAGATTTATAGGAAGAAAACAGATATGTCTTGTTATAAAACCATGAATAAGGATTGGCACGAACATAACGGTTTATTCTTTTTTGATATTGCTTATTGTAAATTGCACTCTATCTTTCTGGGAGATCCACTAGATAGTTACAGTACAGAAACATTTCCTTTACTTGAAAGTGCTGGAGAACTGCAGTTTATTTGTTGTAAAGACTTGATTATTCAAAGGAAGTGATAAGAGATGAGGTAGCCCCTGGAAATTTTTTGCATTGTTGGGGTAGACAGCTTGTTTTAAAAAAAGTATTAGTGCTCTTCTTCTGCAGGTCACTGCTGATAAAAATTACATTCAGCGCATCTCTTTGCCCACCATAAAGGAGTCTCACAAGTTGCACTTCTGGCTAATATTGATTGTTATTATAAACCGTGAACATCACATCCCTGATCTAACTAATGCTAACACTCTGCACGCTATCTCCTTCCTCATAGACTCTGGTGGGGCAGCAACAAAGTGAAAAAAAGAAAAAAAAAAGAAAAAAAAAAGGAGGGAGAAGCAAAAAGAGAGGGAGAGACTTTCACAAAGAGTTAAAAAGGCCTGATGAAATCCTTACAATGTACACCATATGGCTTGACATTTACCAGATTAGTTAAACATTTCTACTGGGGATAAATATTCCTGCACATCGATGTAAAGAAATTGCATGAGACAAGGGCATATACAGCATATTTATGCCATGGAGTAATCTTTTTTTTTTTTTCTCCTTTTTTTTTTCATTTTTTTCCCTCCCCTTCACTAACAGAATTCAGGTTACTGAACAAGCAAAGGCCCAGTGTACTAAACCCAAATGAACCCCTACTCCAGATCTGCTGGTCAGTGTGGCTGCAGACACAAGCCCCCTCCCAACATCACCCCAAAACTCTCACCTGAAAAAAGTTTTGAATCTGCAATACTGCTATTAAAAAAACAAAACAACCCAGAACAACTCTGTGGAAAGGCTAAAACATTAAGTTTGTCAAAATCTATTTCAGGACTTTGGTTGCCTGTGGAGAGATGACTGTGATGGCTGCCAAACCGATTTGAGGTGGGTTGATGCCGAGGAGGTGACTGCTGGTGCCCGTGTCTGGTGTAGACTACTCTGCTCCTTGGTGAACAGCCCTAAAGCCATAGATTTCATTTGATCTCTGCAAAGGCTAACATCTGTCTGCTGTCATTTTAGTAAGATTGATGACAGGCTGGGATAGGGGAGGAGGAGGGGGAATGCAGTGGGAGGAAGAGTGGTCCCCCAGCTCTGATGGCCGTGGCCAAGCCTGCCTGGAGTCGCTGGCCCAGACCCTCTGCTCGGCTGCGCCAGTGGCAGGGAGTCGCTCCTGCACTGCTCCGGCAGTAATTGCACTGGGTTGTTACAGCACATTGCAGGAACTCAGAGACATAAAGGCAGCATTTTGCACCTTATATATCTTAATAGATTATTCGTGTCACAGGCAATACAGAGCAAAATGTTATGACAACCATAAGAATGTAGTTTACTGTGGCTTAATGTGGCTGGGCAGTGCAGGATAAAGCTATCAAAAAAATATTTTTTTTTTTAAGTTTCCAAGAGAAACTAACCAATGTGGACATGCAGCTATTTTTATACAAAACCCCGACTTTTGGCAAACTCTTTCCAGGCTATAGAAGAAAATGCTTACTCTTTTTATTAGTAGTAGTATCACAGTGCCAAAGTAAAAATCATATACTTTCCCACTTGGAAGCTTTCTTGCAGCCGATGTCTGAACTGATGTAATAGGGGAATCTTCTACAAAGGACACATGTCCCAGACGGGGCAGCCAGTTGCTGGCTGCGGCATGTGATACACCTCAGAAAAAAATAGCTTTCGTTCTTGGGCTGGATGAAGCCCATGTATGTTTTTCCATGAATGAAGGAGTGAATGAATGTCTATCAATGCTGAAATTTGATCCTGCTGCAAAATCTTAGAGATTCGGGTTTCACCAGGTGCACATGTGTATACAGGAGGGATCTTGGTGCTTCTGGGAAGGACGTGCAGTGTGCTGTGGAAGAAATGCATAGTGATAGGGTTCACAGGATCACAGGATGTCAGGGGTTGGAAGGGACCCTGGAGATCTTTGAGTCCAACCCCCCTGCCAGGGGGGAGCAGGACCATATAATCTAGCACAGGTCACACAGGAATGCATCCAGGTGGGTTTTGAAAATGTCCAGAGAAGGAGACTCCACAGCCTCTCTGGGGAGCCCATTCCAGTGTGCTGTGACCCTTACAGTAAAGAAGTTCCTCCTCATGTTGAGGTGGAACTTCCTGTGCTCTAGCTTACATCCATTACCCCTTGTCCTATCACAGGGCACAAGTGAGAAGAGGCTCCCCCACCCCAACACTCAGCCCTCATATATTTATAAACATTTATTAAATCCCCTCTCAGTCTTCTCCAGAATAAAGAGCTCCAGGTCTCTCAGCCTTTCCTCATATGACACGTGTTTCAGTCCCTTAATCATCCTTGTAGCCGTCTGTTGGACTCTCTCGAGTAGATCCTTGTCCCTGTTGAGCTGGGGGGAGCCCAGAACTGGATGAAGTATTCCAGGTGAGGTCTCACTAGGGCAGAGTAGAGGGGGAGCAGAACCTCCCTCGATCTGCCCTTGTGGATGGGGAAGCAAGAGATGTACCTGTGAATCTTAATCCCCAAATTAGATTGGAAACCATTGAGGCAAGGGATGGAAATAGCCCTAGATCCTCTCTGGCAGCTGAAGGGGACACGGGTGCATAAGCTGGTAACTTTAACGAGCTGGAATTCAAAATATGCCTGACCTAAAACTCCAGGCTGGGGTGTGTATGTACTGGGGCTAAAGCTCAGCTCCAGCCCCTCCTGTTGAGATTTACAGTGCTGAGACTGATACTGTGAAGATTTTAACCACACAGTGTCCTGTCATGACAAAATGACTTCATGCGAGGGTGGGTTTCCAGCTATGGCTAGAGAAAAATATAGTGTAGGGTATGAAAAATAGCTGTATGGTTCTTATTCTTGCTGGTCAGAGAACAGTAGAAACTCCCATCCAAATGGGAGGGCTGGCTTGGGCACCACATGAACTTTGCACTTGGGTGGCTGGATTGATAAAGAATGAGCCAGAGAGACAAATACACATATGGATGAAAATAAGAACAGGTAATGGATTAGTGTAAGTTGCAGTATATTTCTTCCTACTGATGAAAAGCTAAGAGTGAGTTATAGATCTTTCCTCGCAATAAGAACAGATAAAATCGTTTATCTATAAGATACTGAGATATTATTTACGTCTGCACTGGTATTAATCTGGCTCTTTGCATTTCCATCCCAGTCCTTCAGCAAGTGAAAACACACTGGTTAAGGATCCTAAAGGTTTCATCTGTGGATGAAGTCTTAGCTTTTATTGTAGGGAGTTGAAAGGAAAGAGGGCACACTTGTTCTAGTGTCTTAAGTAAAGGTGATAAGACTATGCATTACCAGAGCCTAAAACTTCATGTGTTCAGCTTATTAATGTATGAGAAGCAATTCCTGTAAGTGTTACCAGATCTGTTTACTACTCTGGAATAATTGTTTAAAAAATAATAAGAATAAAAGAGGATATCTGTACAAAGACAATACCACCACCTGACAACTTCTGATGTAAGAAAAGCCTTCTCCCTTTGACTTCTTGGGAGACACTGGCATGTCAGGTGGGTGTGCTCAGCCCTTTCATTCCTGCACTCAAGGTTCTATAATGTTTACATATCTCAGAGAGATGACATAGCTACAGGACACGTGTGAGGGTGGTCAGCTGAGGCTTGAAAAGAGTAGCTGGAATAAAAAGCAGCATGTGTTTGTCAACTGGGAAAGATTAGAAGATTAGAGCACCTGATTTTCCAGCTAGAGAAATGTCTTTCATGTGTTTAGAAAAGCCTGCTGGTGTTGTTATAATATTAATTATAATTATTATTAGTTTATTTAGTAAAGGCTTGTTCCTCAACCTGCTTCCCCTCTGCTGCCAGCTCTGATCTGGCCCCACTCAGTTTTCTTTCTTGTGCTTTGTATGTCAGAACTGAGGAGGACAGCAAGGCTGGGGGGCAGGTCCCCTCCCGTCTGGTCTCACAGGGCTATTTCTCACCTTGCTTCCCCTCGCCCCTCGCTGCTGGGCGCCATTTTGTCCATTCCGACACCCACTTCCCCTGCAGCGCCCCCAGCGTGCAGGGCTGAGGGGGTGTCCTGGGCCGGGGCTGCCGGAACCATCCGGAACCTGGACATGGGCAGCTGCTGCCTCCCCTCAGAGCTTTGAGCTCCTCACAGAGCCACCTCCACCTTGAAGAGATGGTGGAAATTTTAGGGACAGGCGATGGTACCAGGGTGAAGAGGAAAATGCAGGTGAGATAGGGACAGAGCCCAGGGTTTGTTGCCAGCTGGACGGTGTCAGCCAGGGCTGTGGGAGCAAGGAGCTGTCAGGGTGGGATGGGCGCCATGTCCATGAGTAACGGCTGTTTGCCTGCAAAGACACTTGTGGGTCAAGGGGACTCACGTTTCTGCTAAAGAGTCCAGTATATCTTCACCTTCTGTATTTTCATCTGGCACCTTGGCTGCTGTGCTTCCCCCCTGCAAAACCCCTGCTTTTGAGAAATCTTTACACTGGTCAGTAAATCCTAACGTTGTACCTGTTCTGTTTTATGAGATTTCCAGTAACACAGCTTTGGAAATTTGTCACTTGATGAATCAAACAGCTCTGAGGACAGAGCAGACTTGGGCTGAGGGGAGGGGGAGAAGTCAACTGTTTCCATCTTGTTTAAATGAGCTTCAGGTTCAGTACATTAATGTGCTAATAAGGAAGTCTTGTGTTCCCACACTGTTCTTAAAGGCATTCTCACAATGCTGACCTGACCTCTTTAATCCTGGCTTTCCTGAAGGAAAAGCTGATCCATCAGGCCTCCTGTATCTAAAATGGGATGAAAGAAAGTGATGGACCTATTTCTATGCTGGTGTTTCTCAGGTACCTCAAGCAGCCTTGTTCTTTTTGAATTTGTCTCTCATTTCCCTCTGAAGAAAAAAAAAAAAAAAAAAAAGGAAAGAAAAAAAAAACCCCTAAATGTGAGGGCTTAAATCACTGAAGATGAGAAACAGCAAAAGGAAATAAAGAGGTCATACACCTAAGTTAGCTTATGATTAAAAAGAAATTAGTGGGACTATTTTTAATTTGTTTAAATATATTACTTTCTATTAAAAAGGTCTTTATATTTCACTAAGTATGAGATGAAGTGTGTCACCAGAGGAAGATTTTTCAGTTTTAGTCTCTTTTCTCTTAAACAATTAGAAGTCAAAGAAACTCCACTGAAGTCACAAATGTGAAACCAGCAGAGATGGCAGCAGAGTGGGACTTTTCCTCTACAATAGAGCATGGTTGCCTTCCAGTGGGGCTTGTTTGGAAGGATTCAGGGCAGAAAAATGTAAGCAGTGCACAAGCACATTGTGGGTTGGTCTGTGGTACCACATAGCCCCCTAAATATTCAGCTGCAGAATGCTGTGCAGACTTGAGCAGAGAAGGCTGCATTATTCCACTCAGACCCAGCCCAAGGTGTTCGAAGCCCAACCCAAGGAGCTGGTGGAAGCCTTCTTGAGGGCTGAAGTGCATCTCAGATCCAAATTGTGCTGCCACAGCTTACACTGTTTTTTTGTTGTTGTTGTTGTTGTTTTTTTTTTTTCTAAATCTGCTAGGCTATGGATATTTTCAGGCTGCAGCTGACAGAAATTAGAAAGGATAGTTGTAAATGAAGTTTTGTAATGCCAGAACTCTATGATGGCACTTTTTTAATGGGTGCACGAGCTAAATGATGATCCAACTGTTCTATGACTTTCTGTGAGATTGCTTGATTTTCCATTTTTCCTCTATATTTTCACTTCTGGAATATCTCTTTTGTTAAATGGAGTGCCATAAGAGTAAACATACCAATTGGGTTAGTCTCTGCAAACCTGTTTCCCTGTGAGGGAAACCCACCATGAAGTTTAAAAAAAAATAATAAAAAGTTTGGTTAGGAATTTGTCACAAAACTCTGAAACGATGCAAACACCCTCAATTTCTTGTTTCATTGCCAGCTGGAAAATCAGGCCAGAGTCACTGAACATTTCACCAAGTCTTGCTAACCTTCTGAGCTGAGTTGTGAGAAATTGTTCTTGACATCACATGAGCTGGGCCACAAGGCAGGACTAATGTGATATTTGCTGTCGAAGGTTTCCTAGGAAACATGCTACTTAGAGCACTCAGTCCTCCCTGCCACCCTTCCTGCATCCTCCAGTTTCACCCATTCCCACAGGTTTTGTGGAGGGCAGTGATGTCCCCTCTGACCTCTGGGCACCCTTGGTGCAGACCTCCTGCTGCAGTGTGATGTTTCCCAGCAGCCCTGCTCACCCAGCTGAGCGGAGAGTAGTTGTGGAGATTTTGAAGCTCACCCACCTAATTGCCCTTTTTTCTGTGATTTATCCCTTTCTCTCTCCCCCAGCACTCTGCAATGGGAGAGGTGAGAGAAACTAGGCTACACCCTGCAAGACTGGAGCTGGAGAGAAGAAAGTTTGAGACTTCACAGCAATCTTCACCTCTCCTGTCAAAGGGGAGCTGGTGGAAAAAGGTTAGGAAGAAAAAAAACCAAAACAGATAACTTAAAACTTAACTCACCACAAGGCTCCTCATCTTTTGACTGCAGTTTGCAATACAGTAGCCGTTATGGTGCATAACCTATAGGGATTTTTCAGCTGAATGGGGTTCCCCAATGTATTCTTCCAGTTTCATCTGGCGGCTGTAGATGATGTCCTTGACATCAGACCTATGTAAATGATTCCTGCCATTCAGGCCAAGCTTTCCAGCTTGGCCATTTGGAGTGGCAGGATAGATCCCATTGAAGATGAGATGAATGGAGTCAGTTCACACATGTTAAATGCAAATCCTTAGATGGAAACTTGTGGTCAGCTTTTTCCAATGCTATTTTCAGAACTTCCACAAAAGACTGTGCTGTGATTATATGTATTCATGATATGTATATCATGTATTCAGCTCAAACAATATTTGAATGATGCATTTAGAATTCTTCCTAAAAAAGGACCATGATTCTGTAAACTGCATCATATTTGTAAAAGAGGAAAAAAAATCTAGCTTGCTTTTCCTTTCTTTCTTTCCTTTTTAATATATCATTTCATAAGACTGTAAGAATTGGTGTTAATGCTATATTACACACAGACACACTTCTACATAATCATATGCATTTGCTTGTATGCCATACATAAACAACCCTATGGAATCCCGACTCTTCATTGTGAAGTTTGTCTCTGTATTTTTCAAGGCAAAGAAGCTCTGGGTGTCAAACAGTTGCTTTCATTCTCTTCCACTGGGTTGTACAGCAAATAGAGCCAATGAAATAAAGCATTGTAGGTTTTGTGAGGGTTTTTTGTTTGGTTTTGGGTTTTTACCTTTCCTCCCCGGCCATTTATAACTACCTATTTTCCCTCTTGTCTCCTCCACTGATAAGATACTATTTTTTTGACTCTGTCATTAAGTGTCCTTCATGTTGCCAATATTGATTTCCCCAACCCCTTGAAGGCCAACAGTGTCACGTCTATGATGCTCCCTGCAGCCACTGACTTGGAAAACAGGAGAGCTAAGGCTGCTATGGCCAAACATTGGTTTCCCACATGGGAGGCAAGAAGACATGTAGCCTTAAGTCACTGGACTGTCTGATTCATTTATCTCTGTGATACCATTCACTTCACCTTAACCACATGTTTGTGTAGAGAAGATGTTTGGCCAATATGCCCTATGGGCTTTGTCTTAGCAATGAAAGTGCAGAGGGTGGAAAAGAAATGTCATTCTGGATTGTTTAGCTTTATCTTCAGTTTCTGATGGCAGCCAAAATATAGGGCTGGCTTTTGGGCTGTTTTTTTGGTTTGCTTTCATATTGGCCCTGCAAAGCCAACAGGATTTCACCAGTGTAAATCAGGGCAGATTTTTGATCTTTGTGGCGAGAGAATGAAAACCAGTAATACTCTTCTCTTTCTGTTTAGACCCGGAAAAGTTTCTTCCAAGCATTAAGACTGTCGGACAGGTGATGTCAGTCAGCTTCAGAGAAACATCAGCAGTTTAGCCAGCAATCTGCGTATGAGTCTCAGGTCTGTACCAGTCATGTAGATCAGTATCTCATTGTAGAGTCACACTTTTCTTTCATGAAAGTGATGGTGGATTTGTAAATCAACCCCTACCTGTAAGACACCACCAAGAAGCCACATTGCTCATAGAAGGCAGAACTCTTCCAAATTATGCTAGAATACCCAATATGTAAGACTCTGGTAGGTCACACATACAATCCACTCTTTTTCAAAGCATTTTAAGAATGTCAGTCCTCATGGCACCGTGTATAATATATGTCAGGAGATATTGTTATCCCCCACTACCAGCTGAGAAGGGAGGAAAGTAGATTACAAAACCACAACTTGAGTTATTGTTGGAGGCGGGACTGGAACTCGGGATTTCCTGAACAGATTACCACACTTCCCTTCTCCCTCCATTGGTATAATTAGCGCTGTCCTGGATCTCTCTTATTCCCATGCAAGAACACATTCAAATGTGTTTTTCTCTGAAATAATTTGTGTTGGGGTCATTTCTGTTGTGCATTTCTGGCTATTATTGGTCTGTTGTCTGCAGTGCGATGCTCCCTAGTACACTAAATCACGAACAGAGGTAAAGGTATCCATTGTGACTACTGATATAATCTCTCTGGATTTCTGAAACTGGGCACCTGTAAAACTTTGGGAACCACATCTTCAAAAAAAGACATCTTTGGGGGCTCTTTAATTTTTTTGTTCTTGGCTGCTAGCCATTCAGATGGATGTCTTACATCCTCAAGATGAACTTAGTGCAGTCCTCATTGACCTAGCAAGCCATTTTTTCCCTGATGACAAGCTGGGATCACATCTTGTAATGACTGCTGCAAGATTGTCTTGTTAGGGAAAGGGCTAAGGTGGGATCATCTTTAATGACAATGAAAGCACCTCATAAAATCTGATTCTTCGGTTTTACAGGCATGGCTCTAGAATTTTAGCCGATGCAGACTTAGTGAATCAGTCAGTCAAAAATTATATCAGTTGAAGGATAATGTTCATGGCAGTCCAAAAACCTGAACATGTAGGTGATTTGGAGGGCATTTTGTTAACTCTTTAATTGGTCATTTGAGTGCTGGAGGCAGTAGCTAATTGCCTGTAGGTCAGAGTAGTCCTGGAGCTTAGGTAAATGTATATTGTCATATGTCACATTTTCATATGGCTCCTTTGCACAGGTTGGTAAAAATGATTGCTGCATAATTAAAATTAAGACAAGGTGGGAAAAGTGATTCAATTAAACCCCTGAAGCCATCGCACAAATTATCTGAAGTACCAAACACTAATGAATAGTTAAAACTAGTTTTATCTTTTCACTCTTCATTCTTGAATCCTGACGGTATTAAAATGGCTGGAGTCTCTCTCAGAGTTCTCAGAGGTAAGTTTTTGGGTGGGCAGTGCAAGTATGAGTCAGCACAGAGGAATCTGGGCCTTTTAAAATCCCAGCACACAGAAACTTTGTTGCCTAGTTGTTTTGAATTGAAAATAACCAGACCTTACGCACAAGAGACCTTTTGGTTTCTCCACCAGCCCAGAATTATTTCGCAAACATCTGCAATATTTCACTCTGCATGCAGCAGGTATTATATACCAGGGAGGGCGATGACAGTAAAAATAAATGAGATATGTTGTAACCAAAATATCCCAAGTTTTACATCATACCTTTCACAGCCCTAGCTAGCATCCTGTGCTTTGGCTTGAAGGTTAAAGGCATGTGGTAGTTTTACAAATGTCTATTAGTATTAACAAATATGTTCCATTATTAGACAGAGTGCCACTGCCCCAACCTCCTGGTGCAAGAAGTGACTTAATGTGGCTTATAAGAGTGCTGCAGGCACAAGCTGTGGAAATAAGAACCTCGGCTAAGCAGGAGGTCTCATTACTTTTGGTGGGACAACTTACTAGAGGCCTGAACATGAGTATAAAAGCTGCCTCCCAGCTAAGGCTTTTTATGGTTCCTGTCCTTTCCCAGAGCAATACAACTTTAGGAGGTTTAGAGCAACAAGGTCTGCACCTTTGGATGCTGGCAGTGTGCTAATTCTGGCTGAGTTTAAAATGAGAGAATTAACATAGGTTTGTTTGCTCTATCCCTACACTTTAAAAAAGAATTGTCAGATAGTTGAGAGTAGCAGGGTGCTTTGGAGTTGTGCTGTTGCACAGTTGGTTTTTCTTTTTTTTTTCATGTCTTTTTGCTGCTAGCTATAAAACTCCATTTCTGGGAAACTGAGTGTTTCTTGGTCAGGGCTGCTAGGATTGTATGGTGGGCACAGAGAGGACCCAACACACTGAAACTGTATAGACAGTGCACCTTAGGAGGAAATAAAAGTCTTGCTAATCTTTGTTAGAAAAGATATTGTCCTGGAAGATTTTTAAAATACACTCCAGTAGAGACTGTTTCCAGTCATCAAGGTAGACGTGCCTGTAAGCATTGCCTGTGCAGGGATGGTGTAGATGCATAGTATAGATGAAGAACACAGTAGTGTCTTTATATGTTTCCACCTCTTTGAATGTTTTTCTCACTCTGCATTTGAAAATAACAGTTATAAAACCTGTTCATATCCAAACCTTAATCAGAAACCTTAAATAGGAACTAATTTATTATCATAGGTAGCATATGCATCTAAGAACTGGCTTTATCAACCAAGAAAATCCCTGCTGATCCCAGAAAAAAGGAAAATCCCAGGATGATACAGGGAATAGTAGGTTATGAAAGTATGGTGACGTCAACTCACTAGAAGAGTCCTTCATCAATGGGTAAAGCTTCCGTAGGTAGAAAAAATAAATCTTCCTGCGGATTTCTGTGGATCAAAATCCCAAGAAGTGTGGCAAAGTAGAGAAAAAAAGGAGAAGACAAGTGCAGGAGGTATTCAAATAACACGAGGTCTCCACTTTCCCGTGCTTCCTAGTGGAAAAGCAAATAGCAAAACATTGTCAGGAGTGTCCTAAAATGTCAAAATTGGGAGTGGGCAAATGTCTCTCTCCTGGTGTTGCAATTTCCCTACCAAAATACTTTCTTCACACTTTTTGGTGTGTGCTCAGCCTAGACTGCTAGTAATCAGATACAAAATTTCTACCATTTTTACCTGCAATTCAAGAAAAACACTGCTTGTGTGATTAAACAGAGTGATTTTCTGTAGCTTTTTTTATGCACTCATGGTGTGAGACCACCCAAATGCTAGGTGAAGTATTGCTGGTGACCAGTCTAGGTTTTCCTTCCACTGCAAGGCAGAAGCAACAGTCTGTAGTCACTTGTTATTATAAATGCAGACTGAGATTTTAGGAGACTACCAACAAAAAACAGATTATGGTATAGGCTGTTGTGGATTGCACCGAGAGAGCAGTGAAACTCCTGCTCTGCATATAGGAATGTGGAAATGACTCAAGAGTGTTTGGGATGCCTTTGTGGATTCCATATATATATAGTGTCGTATTAATTTTATATAGATGTATATGGCAATACCATACAAAACTAAGAGGGGACATAAAGTTGTTACAAGACCTTTTGTGACAGATCCACAATTTTTCCTCTGTGTATAGAGAACAATTCAAAGTCATGGCACCAAATTAATCTTTCACAAGTGCCTCATTTCACTAAATAGAGAAGGCTTGGACCTGTGCCCCATATTTACTATAAAAATGCATATTTTAAGATATTTAAAACCAGTGTTTTGATCCATTAGTGTGGACCTTGTCAAAGAAAAATCCTAGCTGTTGCCACAGCCAGGTTCATTCACAGCAGACCCTGCAAACAAGTGTACGCAAAGAGTTTAGAAGTTTGATTGAGGATGCAATCAGTATTGGTGGTGGAGGTGCTGGGAGCACAGCCTCTGCCTGCTTTGTGGAGAAGACCTACATGATCAAAGCAGTGAATGGTAAAGGAATGTATCAGGGCTTTGCAGAAATTGCTTTCAAAGCCTCTGGAGTTACAAAGACAGTGAAAGAGGCTTTCCATAGACTTTCTTGAAATGCCCTGTAAGTCAGCTGTAGGTTTCCTGGAAGCAGCCAGTAGGAAGACAGGACATGGTTCAGTGGTGAGTGGTTGGACCATGACATTTCCATGTGATTTCACTAACACTCTGTACTTCCTTTGGGGTACATTTTACATGCAGCAGCTTGGGATATGGAGGCAGCTGCCTTCTCCCAGAGAGCCTGGTAGTGCTGAATTTCCCTCTGGACTAGCACTTCTCTTGATATGCATCAGTGTTTTAATGGTATTTGCTTGTAAAGTGGAGGTTTTAAAAGGTGTTTTTAACACATGAGACAAACTTAAACCTCATTACCAGGGAGCCTGGGGACCCACCATCCTTGTGTTATCTGGGGGAGGCACAACCATTGCTCACGTTAACTCATGTGCAAGGACCAAAATGCTCTACTGCTTGAGGCAAAAGTTCTTCTGTCAGTCCCACAAAAAGAGCAGGGATATGAAACATTCCTTTGGTAGTGCAGTTGTATTGGGAAAGTAAGGTCTGCTTTGCCATGAGCAAAGCTATTACACTGATGTCACAGGCTTTGCAAGAGGATAATGTGCTCCACCTTCTCCTGGCTTATACATTAGATGACAATGAGGCTGAAAAGACACTGTTGAATGCCCAGAAAAGGACAAAGATAATACTGATTCTCATGCAAAGAAAGATTATACATGAATAGTGGAATTGGTTTGATTTCTTTAAACAAATTCGTTGTTTTGTTTTCCTTATTCAAGTTTTTGTTGGTTCTTTCTTTAGTAAAATAAATCACAGCTCATAAGATAGCATGATGCAAATAAATACCCTGCAGGGTTGCAATATTTTTGGTGGCTCACAGTTAGCCTCAATAACCGGAAAGATGGAGGCTAGCATATGTCATGGGTGGAGTCTGGAGTAAGAGGCATCTTTGTTTCTATTTACGTATGACAAATTTCTTCAGTCAGATGCAGGCCAGGCTGAATTTAGCTATCTTAGCCTTGATATTATCCATGTGGCTAAAATTGCCAGTCCATTTACCCTGAAAATTATTACAGTGGTGCACTGCCAAATGCACAGTTGTATTGTTCCTTCACTTCATGCTGTTGTGTTTTGAGTTAAATGTACCTCTGAGTCTTAAGCAAGTCTGGATTGAGTGTCTTTTGTTTAAAAGAAATTATTGGGGGGAGATCTTTTAGTGTTCTTTCAGAAACTACCAATAATCTTTGTCATCTACTTCTGGTTAAGGAAGTAAAAGGGCTTATGTAAGAATTCAGATGATGGATTACTTGAATTAATAGTGGGAAATCTGCTTTAGTGAAGGCTAGAGTAGGAGCTAGAGTAGGAGCCAGAGAATCTTAGTTTTTCTACAGACAGAGATCAATGACTAAACCAAGTTTGTGAGCCACAAAATGATCATGTTGTTTAGACCTTACATAGATGCTGAAGCTAATTCTGATGATGATGTGGAGAAGAAGGTTCTCCTATCTTTGTCTACAACAATAACAGTTTGATTGGAAATACATGTAGAGAGACTTTGCTATACTAAAACAACCTGTTTTGTGGGGCTACCTGGTCTGGGAATTGAGCAAGTCCATCTTCAAAGAATGAACATGCCCTGAACAGCAGACATTTAGGGCACCTCTTCTGGAAAGCTGTCAGGAACTGCATGCTTGAGATGCATCCCATGCTGGGGAGATGTTTGTTCTCCAATTAGCTCTTCTCTAAGGAATAGACCTAAAAGAATGAGTCCTCCCTTACTGTAAAAGACAAATTCTTCACTGTTCCCAAAGCAGAGAGATTTTGTTAGGGTCACCCATTCTGCAATGGCAGTTTTCTTACAGCTTCATAAGGAGATAGCCTTGTGTCTCTGTGGGGAAAGATTCCTCTTGCTATGCAATTCCTCTTTTGGGTAGGATAAGGAAAGTAATTGCAAGGATTAAAGAGTAAGAGTTCTAGTGAAGGAAACAGGCTATCAGTCATCACTGGAAACCAGCACTGCCTGTTGGGGAGAAGCTCTGTTCTCCTCATACAAACCACACGTTGCACTGTGCACTTGCAAGACAAAGGTTGAATATAATATAAACCTATATTTTATTCAATAAAACCTGAACACAGAGAAGAAATATTAAGTCCTTTCCTGTTTATTTTGCAGAAAAGAACAGAGGCTTGCTGGCACCAAGAGAAACTTTTTTTTTTTCTTTTGGCATTCACTGCCATTTTTCCTCTGTGGAAAGGGGGAGACATTCTGGCTGTAGTTGCATCTGTTTTCACTATTACCAAGAACAAAACTTCCATTTTCCAAGTGAACTTAAGGTCTAAGGGCCAGCTCAGTTTCCTTTAATAATTCTTGAATCTTTCTCACCTGATCAGCTCTTCACGTGATGGGCCTGAAAAGGAAACCAGGAATGTCAATGCAGTTTTCCAAAGCAAAACCTTTAGGTTCTTTCCTGAAATTCTCACAAATTTGATGCAAATGTTTTATTTATTAGAAGGTTGAATTACAGGAGGAGGGATAATGTGCTTGTCCTCCTAAATGAGTCTAGATGACTGGTCTGTGACATGCTGCCTGCTCTTAAAGACTGAAGGACTCTCTGTTAAGAGTAAGCCTCATGGTAGCTTGCAAACCAAAATAATAATCCCACTGACCTCCTTTGTAGATTTTAATAGAATCATTGAAAAGACCTTTAAGATCATTGAATCCAACCAAGATTCAGCCTTGGGTCATGGGAGTGAACAACCAGGATGCCTGTGGCCAAGTCTGAAACATTGCAAATGACATCTGGAATATAATTTTTTTTCACTCTCATTTTCTTCTGATACTTTTTCTTCCATTTCCCAGCATAACAGCATTTTTGTAGTCTTCTTTTCCCCTGCATCTGGCATTTACCTCCTTCCTCTTTCCTTGCAACTCACAAATGTTTGCCACTTTCTCAGCCGCTGTCTTGGGCCCCAGGCGCTGTTTGATAAACAGCGGCTAATCTCAAAGGAGCACAACTGCTCTGCTGGCCATGCAGCAGGAAGCAGTGGTTTCCCTCTCAAGCACTGTGGTGAGGTCTCTGGCAGCAAGGTCCCACTCCCCATCCTCTCCTTACACTCCTCCTGCTTCATTCCTGCGCCTAGGGTGAGTCCTGGGCATGGGGGATGGAGAGGTTAAAAATTAAAAATGTGATAGATTGGATGGATTAGACAGCAGATGGATTTTTAAAATTTTTTTTTTCACCTGAGTAACTTGAAATTTTCCCAGAATTGTAAAATGGTTTGAGTTGGTAAGTGATCTTCAAAGATCATCTAGTACAACCCCCACAGGGAGCAGGGACATCTACAACTAGATCAGGTTGCTCAGAACACTGTCCAGCCTCACCTGGAATGTTTCCAGGGATGGGGCTTCTACCACCTCTCTGGGCAACCTGGACTAGTGTCTCGCCACCCTCCTTGTAAAAAACCTCTGCCTGTATCTAGTCAAAATCTCCTCTCTTTTAGTTTAAGACAATTCCCCCTTGTCCTGTTGCAATTGGCTTTTATCCTTGCAGGCTGAAGGTAAATATCTGCAATTTGAGCAATACTGCTTTGTTCCAACTGGATGTGTGGTATTGTTTATTTCTGTAATGAAGCACTATATGCACTTGTCCAGTCCAAAGGTGAGTGTTCTTTCTAAAGTTTTTTAGGAGTAAACGTCCCCATAATAGTCATTGCTGAACTGTTTGCAGTAGACAAACACAAAGGGGTTGCAAAGATAGAAATAAAAAGAAATATTCTCAAAAATGTTTGGCACTGTTTGCTCACCTTTGGAATATGCATCCTGTTCCTCTTCTTAAAATATTTTATTTTTTTAATATAGCTGGGTGAGCTGGTATTTCTTCTGCTCAAGCTGTCTCTAAACTTACGCTTCCAACAGTGGCAGCAGATTATGAGATGATACTTATAGAAATGACATTATATCATTCTTTAAAATACCCATCCTGAAAGGCAAAATCTGCAGAAATTATAGGACTAAGAGGCCTTTGAGAGGCAGAAACTATTTTAACTCGTTATTTTTAGAGCTCTGCAAATCACATATTTTTCTCTTCACTGGCAATTCAGGAAAAAAAAAAAAAAAAAGGAAATTGTAATAAGTTTAAAAAAAAAAAGAATCCTTCACAACTTTTTTCTATAAAACGGAAAGTTGAAGTATGTCATTTGTGGTCAAATAACATGCTTCACTTTCATTTCAACCATTTTCTATTTTATGACTTTTTTTTAAGTTCCTTTTCATAGAAAAAAATTAAACACAGAATGGTCGACTGTGGGCCGCCATCCCATGACCATCAGTCAGGATGTGTCCTGGAGCATGAATAGTGACACAGACACATGCACAACCAAATGTGTCTCTAGTCAGCCGACCCGCCATGACTACAGGTAACCACATGCCCGTGGGTGAATTTTGCATAGCTTGTGGTGTTCAGTGGAGGTAGGAGCAAAGAAATGCAAAGATCTGGAATATTCCAGAGGAATAATGCTGAAATCTCCCATAATCGCCACCATTATCCTCAGCACCGTTTCTTACATTAGATAGGGATGCGAAGGCACTAGTGTTGTGGTGAGCTGCGTGGGGAGCCCCACCATGCTCACCGTGGGGAGGCAGTGGATCACTTGCCTATGGGACACCTGTGCCAGGATGCTGCCCTCACATCCTTCCTGTCTTCTGCTCACTAGTGCATGGATAAGTCATGGGAGCAGCTGTTTTCAATGAGGAGATGGTGCTGTAACTGCAGCAAACAGCCCTGAAAGTTTCTGGTATTAAGGAATCTTGAGCACTGATTTCATTTTTACGGAAGGATTTTGAAGAGTGTCCTGATTGGTAATAATTTGCCACTAAAAACTGATGTGGTAGGGAAGAGGTGAATAACTAAAAGGGTAATGGCAGAACAGTAATTCCACATGGATTAAGGAGAAACCAACATCCAATATAGCACAAAGCAAAATTTGCTAGGATTTGCTTTGACTAATGCAGGCTTTAGAAACAGGAATGCAGCTCACTAGAGACAGGTCTAGCAATTGAAGACAAGTGCAGGAGTTTCTTTGTTGTGGCTGAGTGAAAGGATTGCACCATGTAAGGCAAATGCTGCCTTTACTTGCCTTTTCACACTGTGCTGTACCTTTTCTTGCCGTGTTGTGCTCTGCCTTGCTGTGCCACAGCTTTTGTGTAACCATCTCTGGCAGCTTGTACCAGGGGGAGATGGAAAGTCACACAGGAACAGGAGCCCTTGGTACTTCCAAGTATTTCCTTGGAGTCATGAATGCTCAGCTGCTCTTTCCAGTCCTTCCCACTCAGGCTTGTCACTTTGTGAATCTCTTTCTTTGTATCTGAGCCCAGCACCAGCTGAGCCTGCTCTGCACCCAGGGATTGCCCTGCTCATTGCTGGCCATTACTGGCACTTCGGGCGCAGACTGAGCAGAGAAGGTCGGTAACATTGGCACCGAGCACCCGTCTCCACTGATTCATAATAGGACCACCTTGCATTGGTTTCTGCTTCTGGGACCATTGCGCTCCACAGCACTGTGAACACTGTGGGTGCGACAGGCATAAGGAAGATGTAGCAGGGTGGATTGAGGTCTGGCTTTTCATTTTTATTTTTGCTGGGAAGTGTCTTGAAGGGAAAGGGGACTGGAGCTTCCTGGGTGAGAAAGCAGCAGATCTGGTGCTTCCATGGCATGGGAAATGTTGCCAGCAGCAAAAGCAGGTTTGAGGCAATGAAGGAAGGTGTTTACAATGTGAAAAAGTGAGACAGGAGATATGAAGAGGTTGATCATTAGTGAGGATTCACATGATATTCTGTGAAAAGAAATTATGTTTCTTGGGTGTCTTATGGGCAACCAGTTCACTGGGCTCCCAAAGGTTCTCACACAGGAACTGTGACTCATGGAGCAGTATCAGAGAGCACCTTCACTTGCCAGATGCTCTGCTCACAATGACATGTCCCAGAAGATACAGTCCCAAGCCCTGTTTCCAACTCAGGAAATGACTGTCTCAATATTTGTTGTCAATAAGGAATAGTAAAGCTTCTATTTCCTTTCCCTTCTTTTTTTCTTTTTTAATGGGAAAACAGAAAAGATCTCAGTAGGACAAACTTTATTTTCAGAGATTTCACTTCCAAAACTTTTTCCTTGTAGTGGTTCAGCCTGTGATTTAAGATTTTTTTATTTAATTACCTTTTAAACTTCCATCTTTTAATTACTTTCTTTTTTTTTTTTTTTTTTTTTTTTTTTTTTTTTATTAACACCTAAATATGCTACTATTTGGAGCACAAACAGACAGAGATTATAATTAACGGAATAATTACACTCTTTTTGTCAGTGTAACCTCATGGTACAGAAAGTATTACAAATCCATTTTAAAACATATTAAATGTTCATATTAATGAGAATAATAGAGAACAAGTACCAGCAAACTAAATATTGTTAATGATTTTGAGCTATTAAATTCATTACCATTTCCTTTCATAATAAAGTGGTTACTTGCTAATTAGACCTTTTTTAACTCATCGTTATTGAATTCATTACATTGTGTGCAGTTAACCCTTGAAGATCTGCCTGGGTATACAGATGCAATTAAAAAATAATTTCAACAGCCTGTGAAGCTGATACGCCTATTGCAGTCCTGCTTGTATTTTTGACAGTAGCTCCATGTACTTTTCTTCTGGTACATTTTCTTGACACATCATGCCTAGCAGCTTCGTAGCTGTCACAGCAGCTTCAGCAACATGTACGATGGAAACATGCTGTATTCATTTCATTTAATAGTGTTTAATGTTAAAACTAAAGTAGAACCCGCTTGTTTGGCCAGGGAAAAAATATCCATCAGCACACTAAATGGTTGACATCAACAAGCTGCTCTTCTCGGAGTTAAATCTGCTGAGAGTTGGAATGATTTACCTTTTCCTCCTACGGAGACAGATGCGCTTGTGCCTATCTGGGTATCTGGTGTTTCTCTGCAACCCCGGATGGAAAGCCTACCCCTGCTAAAGTTCATGTCAAAATTTGTCTTGATTTTAAGGTACCCCTGAACTCATCTCCCAGCACCTCTGAGGTTTTGCTCCTCTCTTTTGGGGGGGAGGGGGTGCATGCCACTGTGCTGTATCTTATCCCTCATGTAACCAATTTCTGGAGAGGGCACTCCCAGGGACTCAATTAAAGTGCTGCTTTGCTTCTTCCTTCTCCCTCCAGGTCAAAGGAATAAGAGAACAGAGCCTCCATCTCTCAACTTCTTTCTTTTATCTCCAGGCATGCTTTTTTTCTTCTCAAAAAACCGCAACCAACCACAACCCACAATCAACACACACACACTTTCAAGTTATAGGTATTTAAATAACAAATTAACTAAGCACAAAGATACTTATTCTATAAGTCACTGGGACCTAATGGATTGCACTCCATGCCTTGTCTGGTCGCAGTACAGCAATGTGGAAGGAAAGGGGTGATAATCTTTGACTGGAAAATGACATTCTGGGAGCAACTCTGACATCGCAGCACTGGCCACATTGGCAGCCAGGCATGCACCACTCAGGTTATTCTCTGTAAGCAATGCCACCAAGGAATAATTTTACTTGGGTAGGAAAGGCTTCGTGACACTTATTGCTACTGTACTTGATGGCTGGAAGCTGGGCTGATGGATACCCTGCAAATCCAATAGATAACAGATTAGATATGCATGTACTGTACGGCTCTGGAGAAATGCCACTGCTCTATTATTCAGATCAGGCCGTCCTCGCCCTGCCAATCAGAAGCCGTGTGTTTGCATACGTGAGATATGAGGGTACAGCTGTGGGCCCACCGGTGGGCCAGCCACAGCCCGGTGCTCTGCCTGGCTCCGGCACTGCAGCTGCACTGCAATATATAATAACAACAACACTACATATTTGTAACATCTCTTTTATTTAAACCCAGGTCCCTTTCACCTGTAAATAGCTAGAGTATAAATGTGCCTCACCAATCACATTGGACTATTGTATTATACAGTCTATTGAATGTTTTTGGCAGGCGTGAGCCCCTGTGCTACTGTGTCCTTATTTTATTATTGTTTTGAGGGTAGAGCTGTGTGATTATCCATTCTTGCTCCAGGCATAGCAAGCCATCTGGAATGCTTATTAAACCCACAGGCAGATCAGAAGGATATAACTCTGATGATGTACATGTACATGGGCTGTACTACATCATCAGAGCATTGCTCCTCTGATGATGTAGTACACATTAGTGGGCCTAGATAATGGATTAGAACTAGCAGAGTGAAAGTTCGACTTTTTGAAGGATGGATATGGTGGGTTTTTTTCTCCCTCTGGGTAACTGCTGGCATAAGATGTGGAAAGGAAAAATTAAAAGTAAGCCAAGGAGGTTTCAAAACTTGTAAGTGCTCAGCTTGTCAATGGGGAAGGACAAGTGGTGATCAAGAGGCTTAAGGAGACAGCTTTGAAACCCTGAATCATTGCAAAGAGGTCATATGTACTCATCTGCTTGAGTAAAAAGGGACATGGAACGTGTCCAGAAATAACACCACTTCCCCAGTCCTCCTTTGGTCGGGAATCATTGAGTGGATTTTTGGTAGGACTTTGGCTTTTCGTCATACTTCAGTACCACATCAAAAACCCAACACCCTGTGTTATGACACATAGAACTAGTACTTCAGCAGTTTCCAAATTTATGCTCATCACATATTTGCAAGTACTATTTAGAAATAAGCTTTTCAAATGAACGAGGGATCTGATCAGCTTTCAAACTAGCCATGTGTCTTCTCTTCTGACGAAGTATGAAAAAAAAGCAACATCAGTGAAAAAGAAAAACAATCTGGGCACTACGTATGGGGTGTAGGTGAATGAAGGAATAACTGCTTGCTTGCCTGTGGAGTTCTAAAAGTAATTTCTATTTCTCTTTGTTCGTAACCCTTCCTGCAGTCATTTTCAGAGGTAGCTGATATTTGTCTAATCATGGAAAGGTGTTTCATGTCTAAACAAAACCTTTTCCTGTGGAAGCTGGAAAGGTTCATAGAAGTTAGGTCATTCAGTCAGGAAACTGAATGTGTGCTGTGTAATTTAGCTAACAAATTGCACACCTTAAATATCAAACTGTAAATATCAAGTACCCAGAAAAATATTGAAATTTTTGAGCAATTCCAAAGAGTAACAGAACTTTCGAAGAGGAGCTGTACACAGTGAACATATGCTCTGAAATTCAAAGCTGTAAAGTCAGGCAAATGCCTGTTTTAACAATGGCAAATAGCAAGCATGTAAAGGGATGGCTCACATTTTATTAATGCTTAGTGTGTCTCAGATTTAGCCACTTTTGTCAACATCCTAAATGTGGGCCGTGTACATCTGCATGGCTGAGTAAAGCATGCAGCATGTGTGGGCAGATGCACATTCGTCAAAGCAACGATTAATTATTTTGTGTGCAGGATAGCAGTTCTGTAACAGCAGTAGCGTAACTGCTTTGCCAAAATCTTTACTTTTGGGGAACTGTATGGCTTTCTAAGTTGATGGTGACCAGATTATCTGGACGTGTAATGGAGAGCTAATGAAAATTCCCTGTTGGAAGAGTGGAGTTCATAATTTACATGACTGTAAACTGACAGTTTCCATTTTTACAGATTTTGAGGTTTTTCTTGGTACACATAATGATCCCAGGTGTGACCATTATGTGTTCCTCTTTACCTTGGCTTGATGGCCACAAGGAGAGTTTGCTTTCTGTCTCTTAGCAAGTTATCTAGAGAAGATCATTTCATTCCTGTGCAGAATAGAAAGAACCTTGAAAAAACTCTTCCCTCACTGCAAATCAGACAGCCCCTTTTTGGATAATCCATGCTAACACAACTCCTAAGGAACAATTTTGGCAGGAGAGGTGGGTGGGTGGGTGTGTATTTCCAGATTTGCACCCCCTTTAGTGAAGCATCCAGCTTTTGTCCTTTTTCAAGCCTTCCTTCTTTTCTTTCCTTTCCTGTGGTGCCTTACCATGTTTCTGCTTACAGGCACACACTTCCTTCTCCCCCCATGAATCCCCCCATCCAGACGCTTCTGGAGTCTGCTTTCTTGCAACCCACTGCAGCACTGGTACTTTCTCCCAGCAAAGCCTGTTGTGTCCAGCTGTCCTGGGTTCAGTTCAGGTTCATTATCACAAGCAGCTGCTGGCCCAAGCAGGTGGGAGGGGCCACAGCTGGGATAAACAACTGAACCAGCCAATGGGATAGCTGATACTGGCTGAGTCATGCACCTATATAAGGGGAGGGCTGGCCCAGTGTGGGGTCACCTGTTTTCATCTTGCTTCAGCATGTAGCTTCAATGTGGCTGGAGTTGGGAAAGTTGGCATCTCAGGCACAGGTAGAGCCTTCCCAGCTTCTATTGCTCACTTTGTCAATCATTTCATTAGTATTGTTGTTTTCTTCTCTCTTTGCATTGTTTTCTTAAGCTGTCCTTACCTCAACCCCTGGGGTGTCACCTTTTTTCCTCCTCCCAGTTCCCCTTCACATCCCGCTGGAGGGAGGGAAAGCAGTGGGTGAGTGTCTGTGTGGTTTATAGCTGCCTGCAGAGGTTAAACCATGATAGTCCTCTGCTCACCTGCCTGTGCCAGTTTTCTTCTTTCACTGCTACCACTTTATGCCCAGATCTAGCTTGCTGGTGAAGGAGATGACAAACTGTCAGTTTCTCAAACACCCTCTCCTCCACTGACTACTCTTAAAGAGGCAGTGGGATAAACGAAATTCAGCATTCGAAAGGCTCAACTCCTCCAGAAAATATTCCACCCACAAGTGGGGATCTTCAAAATCCATTCCTAGCAGTTAATGCTCCATCCTAAATGACATAGCTTTTCAGTAGTGACATGTGCATTGATCTGCATTACAAAAATAAGAGAAATAGCACTTCTTTTCAGCAGCAGATAATTGCCAGCATACATCAGGTTCCCTCCTGCTGATACCCACAGGGTGGAGGGGATGGGAGTGGGCATTAGGTGGAAGGGTTGGGGCTAGCTTGCATGTTCAGCCAGATAAATAATATTGACTGGGATTTGTATAGAGCTCCAGCAACACCCCTCCTTGTTGGTTTGATTAGCCACAGGGGTACGTTTGTTACAGTTACAGCATTTCACCCCAATCATGTCTTCCGCACAAAGGTGCTAGTTAGGCTACAAGCAGAAGCAAGCTGGGAGCTGAGAGGTTCTTCAGACCTTATCAGAAAAGACCGGAGCCATGTGGCTGTGGCCCTGGGTGGAAGAGCTGGATGAATTATGGGACATCCATGTAAGAAACTCTGCTGCCCTCCATCTGGGGGGACATAGGCACCCTGGCATAAGTGCAAAACTCCTCTCTCTCCCTTCCCCGTCACCCCTCTGCACATATGTAGCTCAGAGTCTTAGGAGCTGGGCGAGCTAATTCCTGAAGACTAATTGCTGATTTTTGTAGTCTACGTGAGGAGGCAATGTGCACTGCTGGGGCAAGGGTCTGCCTAAGGTACTTGAATTGTCCCCCTCTCTGGGGTTTGGCTCTGGGTTCCTGATGAGCACCCATTGTCCTCTGCAGGGTAATTCAGCTTTGGAGAAATTTCTGAGCTCCTCTGCAGTGAACCTCGCTCTGGGCGAGAGTTTTTGCGAGGGAAGAGGTGCCACTCACCAGACACCAAATGCCTGCACTGCCCTCCGGCAGGACAAGGGCCTTTACTTAACTCACCTCTCTTTGGAGCAGGTGTCTAAAAAATCAATGCTGTCATTTTTCTGGCTGAACCCTCAGTACACAAAAAACCCTTCATTTTCCCAGGAGCTCTGGAAAAACTGCAGCTAGCCGGGAAAGGGTCTGCTGCTGCTTATGTGGGACTTCCCCATTTCTCACTTCATATTCTGTCATTCTTGAGGGGCAAATAAAGCCCATGGCAAAAAAGTGAAAGTACATGAAAGTGCTGTCTGGGTCTAAGCACACTTCAGTGTGTTAGATCGACTGAATTTCCTCTCATCAGTGAATGCAATCTGCCGTGAGAAAGTTTTACTGTCTCTGAATCCTTATGAAAACATTCTTAGATAATTGAGACATTCCCAAACAATTAAGATAACCAGATGTGTCTGTTATTTGTAATTACCTGAACATGAATTCTTTCTTCAAGAACAGTTCCATTTTTTGTGCTTTTTGAATCACTCTACATAATGGTTAGGAAGATTAACTCCTCTGAAAAGTAATCGTCGGTTTGTACCTAGTATGTCTCATTCTGATGCAAAATCACCTCCTCCCAGAATTAAGTACTAGGGCTGAAACAATATGTGAAATGAACTTTCCAGCCCTGCTGTACTTGTGATCCACAGCCTGCAGTGCCCTTTCAGGTGACACCATGGGGTGAACTCTGAGTCTTAAAGTCTATGAACAACCCATAAAGAAGATGCTAAAATGAGCTCTTCAAGCAGGGAAAATTGCTGAAGGCTCGAAAATGGTTTCAAAAACCACTTTGTTAAGTAGCACAGTTTGAATAAAAGTGCTTTTGCACATGCTGCATTTGCACCTAGAGTTTCTGCAACACTTTCACTTTAGACAGTGCCCAGCTTTCGCTGCACTGTAGCACAAGGCAAAGGAAGTCAAGGCATCCCTGACAAATTCATGGTGTAGGAAAGGCTCCTCTACATTCAGTCCCTCTTTCTTCTAGTGCTTCAGTATCAAGTGAGACTTAGTCCACACCTCAAAGCTCTTACTTTCAGGGCAGTAATCACAACTTTTTGTTGCAAAACACGTGTCTAAAGTCTTCCACCTCCCCTACTTCATAAAAAAAAAGCTGGAATCAGAACTGGCCTTTCCCACCCAATGCTGGAGTATGCATTTGCCCATCCCTTTTCTGAGCAGCCTCCTTTACTGCTTGCTCCTTAGTGGGTTTCCCTCCTGCTGTGCCTGTGGGCCCTACTGCAGACAAGTGTTTCACCTGGGCATTTGCTCCACTCCCGCATACTGAAGGCTTTCTGTTGGCAGCACCCTAAACTCAGCTCCATGGTCTCCCAGGGGACTGTATGTCAGTGGTTCTTTCTGCACCAAGGGCTGTAGCTTGCTCCTCTGTGCTGATTATTCCTAATTTGATATCATTACCTCTTAGAATCCTCCACTGAGCTTTGCACTGCTGACCAAATCCCCTGTTCTTATCCTTCTGGCATTGTCTGTCCCCAGGCAAAGGGGAGCACTGCTGGAGCTCAGGGCAGTTAGGCTCACTGCCTCCCCCTTCCCTCCAGCGCTGTGTACCTACCATGCTGCTTATCCAACCATACAGTAAGCTCATACATCTTACTGGTCCAGCAGAAAAATACAGACCCACATTCTTTTCCATGTTACATTTCTAATGGGTTAATGAGTTGCATTGGCTCCCCCTATGGATAAAGCTGGCAGAAGGGAGGAAGTAGGAGATATTAATGAGGATGAAGATGCATCGGTAGGGTTAAGGAAAAGCAGCCATGCTAGTAGATCTCCTTTCCCCCATGTGTTTCTCTCTTTTTTTTTTTTTTTTTTTTTTTTTAATAAATAAAACAACTGAGAGCTCTACCAATGCACTCAGTGTATTTTTATCTGTTTTTCAGTTTTTCAACATACTGAGGAAGTCCTATATCCTATTACTAATCCCAGCTATTATCCTTCTCTTTAGTAGATATCTTACTGTTCATGCTTTCATATCTGATACCTGGGCACTGTAAATAGAAAGGTGGGAAGCATGTTCTGTATGTTTATCTGTGCCTATTATTAATAAAGACTATAAGTGGTGATGTCATCTTCAGTTGTTCTAAGAAAAGATTGTTTTGCAGAAAAAAGAAGAAAAGTAATTCTTGCACAGTACTCTGTGAATACTTGGTGACTGGTGAGTTCAGTATGGAGGTTTTTTTCTTGAAGCTTATTCAAACCATCCCCTTTCTCTTGACAGTTTTGCCCTGGGCACTGTTATCTTTGTTGTCCCAAAGGAATATCCTTGAATCTGTTAGTCATGTACATATCAACTGAGACTTCTGTCACCACTTTCCAGCCTGCTGAGGACTTAAAGATCACAGCATTGACTTGGTGCTGAAAATAAATGGGCCTTAGAGATGGTTTGGAAGACTAGTGAGAAATGCTTGTTTTCACTCCTGCTAACTAGTTGGGTCTACTCAATATAAGCTAAGTGTCATCCTTTATACTTCATGCAGAGAGTCGTGACAACTTCGCTCAGGTATGAAGAGTACATGGTAGAGTACCTAGTTGTTAAGCTGCCACCTCCCTCTCCTTCAAAAGTAGAAGGCACCATTTAGTTGGTACTTGGGAGTCAATGATGTGTTCAGAAAGGTCTGACCATTTTTCATCCTTGGTAAATGTAAAGCAGAATTTCTAGTGCATGGAGGCAGTTTATCATGATTTCTTCACCAGATTCCTTCAGACCTGATTCTCCTCAATCAAACAGGTCCTTTTTAGGTCCGTGAGAGCATTGTACATCTTGGGAATGGCCAAATATACATAGGTAGCAACGGGGACCAGGGATTTAGGTACCTTTTCCAAGAGATTTGCTGTTTATTGCTTTCTCGTCTCCATGCTTCCAGTGCCTTTTCCAGGTCTTTTTGACTCTTGCCTCTCCAAGCTCCATCAGTGCTTTAATGGAATACTCTCCCCTATTAAAACAGTTTCTCAGAGGCCCCATTTATCACAAGCTACCTGTTAGTTTGGTAGCCAGGCCTAGATTCCCCATGGCGGTGTATGTATTGTACGTATTTTGTGTTACAAGAAGGACCCTGCACCTTTCTTTGGTGTGGTCATTGTGTGGGTGGTCTGTAGCTTCATGTGGCAGTCTTTTGAGCTGAACTATTGTACTGGTGGGATAAGAAGGAGTTTTATCTGAGACAAACCATATGCTGAAGTCTGCCTTCAGGTGAACTCAGACTTTACAAAGACTAGCTTGGGAATGCAGGAGTAGCTTGAAGACCTATAATCAAATAGAGAGTTACACAAAAGGATTTAATTTTAATAGCATTGTGTGAGAGAGAGAGACAGAGAATTCTGGAATCTAGTCACATGGAACCAAAATGTGAGGGAGGGAAGGCAGAAGGAGAAGAAAACTGGTCTAGGTCAAAAAGATTGGGAAAAAAAAAAAAAAAAAAAAAAAAGACAAAAGTAAGAAGCATAAAGCAGGCTAGTAGAAAAGTGTTCAGTTTTCATGTATTTGGCTCTGGGGCAAGAGTAAGACAAGGAGAAGGGAAGGAAATTAAGCCTAAAACTATTTATCTAGCTTCTGAAGAGTTGCTTTTCTTCTCTTTTCTTGAATTTTCATTAAAATGTGTGAATGCCCTTTTTCCCCAGGAGTTTCTAAGTGTCTTTTTATAGTAACAGTAAAGCAGACATCATGGTCCTGTGGTGAACAACACAGAAGGTGTGGCTGGAGGTGCCTAGAAAAGCAAATCCAAAAAATAAGCCTCTTTGACAACATCTAAATGTTTTGTGAGATGCCAGTTGGTCTCAAGGAAATGCATTCCTCCCAGGTGTACTTCTAGAGAAGCACTTGAGGGTTTGGCAGGATGATGAAAAGTGCTTCAGGCTCAGGACTTCCCATTTCCAGGTCACTTCAGTCCTCCAGACTGCTTGCACACCTCCTTCTCTCTCTCTGCCCTACAGTCTCCACAGATATAAGGTGGTAGTTTACAGCTCCTGCCTCATAAATGCACTGTGCAATTCATTGCCTGTTGTTTTCCAACATGTAGAGACACAAGGTGGAGAAGCATGACAGGGCCAAGCCAAGCATAGCTGAGGACAGGCCTGGCAATGGGGGGTACTGCTGGGACCCCTGCTCCAACAGTATTCAGACCTGATTACCCAGCCTGCCCTCATCACAAATCTTGTATTTCCAAATGAATATTTTAAAGGAAGGGAATTGTGTAGATTGTTAGTGTAGCTTATTAGGTTTTAAAAATTCATGCTTCTAAATTCCCAGTATTATTTTTCCCTTGCTTTAAAGAAAATAAAAAATGGAGAAAAATTTCTTTTCAATAAGGGCTTAATTGTCTGTTTCGTCTGGAAAATCCTCTGAATTGAAACTCCCTTCTCCACAGCACTACCTGAGCATTTTGTGATTCCCTTCTTTTGAAATGTCTATTGTACAGTTTGTCTCTCTGAAGCTGATAGTTAGAACTGGACATTTGTGGCCAGACAGAAAAATTTAAACTAAGCAGCATGTTATGAACTTGGCAGGCTCCAGCATTTATTAGGGGCTGTGCTGTTGACACTCTTGACCATCAACATGAACCTAAGCGTGAGCATCATTTCATGCCACTGTAGACATATGACAGCTAAGCTGCTTCTTTAATCACTTTGACATTGTCAAAGGGAGGGCTACCAAAGGTGAAACCTATCTATCTCATCTCTCTTTGGCGTTTTTGGACGGGATGAATCTCCCTTTGGGTTTGCCCAGCCCACTGTGTTAAAGGTGAGCTTGGATTGGAAGCCTCCCTCCTACACAGCTCAAGCCATGTAAGATACACCCTATGACATGGAGTTTCAGATGGAGCTTCATCTGTTTGGGTAGCATGTTACTTTGACCAACTCAGATTCTGACTGGCAAGGACAGACATCTGAATCTGGCAGAGGTTTGCAATAGGGGACAATAATGAATATGAGCGGTAGATCAGTTAAATTCACCTGCTCACCAAAACCTCAAAGAGCACTGGGTTGGAGCTGTCATAGGGCCATGAAAGAGTGGATGCCCCAGAAGGACCCCATGCCAGCACTAGAAGATCTTGAGGACCTAAACCCCCTTGATTGTTACTGTCAGTACTAAGGTACATTGCAGGAATGCCCCTTCCAGTACTGCTTAAAAACTGTCCAGAAGGCATCAAATATGCTAAGCAGCTGTTAAAGGGGAAAGAAATAACATGTGGCAGAGAAAGATGAAGGCTATGCATAAAAATATATTGAAGACACTTCTGATCAAAATGTGAAACCTACATTTTTCTGTTTGTGGTTCTGCAGAGCGCAGTAGCCTGGTTGGTGGCAGGGCTGTGGAAGTGTTGTTTTTCTATTAAGGGCAAACAAAATGAGGGTAAAATTTTAAGTTGAGGAATTATCTGCTGCTAGGAGGCAAATTACTACATGCACTACTACAAAAGAGCAGGGGTAAACAATACAATATGCTGCGAATTGCAGATGCGTGTGCTGTAATTCCGTGAATACATTAACTTCCCGTGTTGTCAAGGCAAGTGACAGCGGCTGACTGAAATTCAGAAAGGAGCTTCTGTCAGAGAGGCGCTCGCCTGGGCAAAGTCACATCGCTCCTAATAGCAAAGTCTATTCTGTTTACGTCTGACATAGTTATTGAGAGGCTCTCGTTTAGGGAATTTTATTTATTTTGACCCAGAGAAGTCTACCAAGCTGCTCGATCAGGCTCCAGTCTCCTGCCACGGCAATTAAACAAACTCAACCACACTGTTTCATCAGTAGGACTGAATTTTCTGCACCTCTCTGTCCCTCTAGTAACTGTTTTCCCTCCTGCCGGACTTGACTGTAGAAAGGACAAAAAGAAAAGCAAGCTCTTTTGGAGCTGTGCCTTGGATGTTCTGACCATTAGTGAAGAAGGAGTTATTTCATGAGGGGAAGTCAGTCACAGAAGTCTCTAGTTTTGTGCCTACAACTGTGCACCAGTCTGTGCAGAAAAGGGACTGTGCAGCCCCAAGTTTCTCTTTCCTTGTGCTGTGCACGTCCTCAGGAAAACCCTTCAAAGGCTAAATCAGTAGGTTTAGTCCATGTCCCAGTTTGATTACAGTGGGTCTGTATGTGACAGACCCTGTACTGAACATATCCAAGGCAGGAAGGTAAACATCCCATTGTGCTGAATTTGATGAAAGAAAATCCTGGAAAACGTTGCGCTTGTCTAAGAAAACTGCCAGAGGCAGATTATTAGGTCTGAATTAAAATGCAGACAAGATTCATTAAATTGTTGACCCTGCCCCCTCCAAAAAAAAGTCAGGTTGCCATCTTAAATTGACAGCATTAGAGACAAATTATGTGCACTGATTAATAAGTGTGGGCTAAATTACGGCTTAGAGAGCAGGCGGAGCACTGTGGGAACAGGAGCAAGGGAAGAAGCGGAGGAGGCGAAAGCCATCCTGCCTGGGGGACGGGGCAGTGCCAAGGGGTGGTGGGGTCCTGTGGCACTGGGGTGCAGAGGGGGACAAAGAATTACTGATATGGGGGCAGGAGAAAGGAGCTGAGCCTCCTGCAAGGATCCCATTCCTTCCAGGAGAGTGATGGTAACACAGCACCCATTGTACAGCAGTTTGCCAATGAATGTGCTCTCCTGGGCCAGCAGTGGTGGGGTGAGTGGTGATCTCAGGGACTATGTTATCCCTTTTCTTTGGGTAAAAGGAAGTTTTCACTTCCAAAAAGAAGGCAAAACCCACCCAAACCTTGAAAGGGTTGGATTTAAGAAGTTAAGTAAGGACAAGGTAAATCAGAGATGAGAAGCCAGTTTCCACCCCACTGGGGAAAAAAATTACTGACCATTTCAGACAAAAAAGGGAAAAAGCAGGCGTAACAGTATGTGTGTTACTCATGAGACATAATTCTCTGAAAATACCATGACTGGTACATAAATAGCAAAATAAATGTTATTAACATGTTAATTTTACTAACCCTTTAACCTATTGATTAGCTAAACAGAAGGAAACAGCATCTTTTCATGCTCCCCCCACCCCCCCTCCCGTCTTTCATGTAATTGGATTCAAATTCACATCTGTAGCTACTAAAGCAATGTTTTCAACCTTTCTTCTACACCTCCCCACCCCCAACTGCTTAACCTCCCATCTCCAGCTCTGGCATAAATGTAAGCCTTTATTTGTGAATATTCCGATAAGCACTTTGCCTCCAACTATATTGTTCAAGTACCAGCATCATTGTTACAGCTGTAATTGTTACTATCAAGACACAGTTCTTTGTAATTAGAAAGTCAAGATGGTATTCAGCAGTATGGCAGCACAGATTCTCATTTGTTAGGCTATTAGAAAAAAAATGTTTACAGAGAAAACAGTGTCATTGTTTAGTGCTCTTAATTGACCATCTGCCTCATAAAGAAATGTCCAAAGAAGGATAAATAAGACTATAGTACACTTATTTATTTATTTTCTTTGTGCAATGAGTAAATTAGGAGAAGCAACAGCAGATCCAAACTAGACAAGACATTGCTAAATCAGGCTGCAAGTGAAATCATGTCATGAATACATTAACTTTTATTTCTCTCAGTGTCAAGACTCATGTCTGCATCTTCCTCAAAGTTTGTTGGGAAGAAAAAGGAGGCCAGATCTTGGTGGGCACTGTGGATTTGACAGCATTCATCTTTTAACAAAGTCAAGCATATGCTGCTTTGAGTGCAGCATCTTTGCATGCTCAATGACGTGTTTAATGTCACCTTTCCCACTGTAAATCATCCCTGAGTAAATCCACAAGGGAGAGTGGTACTAGGAATTAAGCAGGAGAGAAATAAAATTCATGACCATGTGGTTCTATCTCAGGGAATTTGGTACGTATTGACAAGAGAGATTCACACCTGACGGGGCCGAGAGCTAATTTGTAGTAGGGCTGTTTATCTTCTGCCTGAAAGGAATGCTTTTTCATATTTAATGTGCATTTTCCTCATCTCTCTCCTTGTATGTGTTTGTGATTTAATGTGGCTAAGGATACATCTGGTTTTGCTGCTCGGCAAAATGTAGATTCAAATTTCATGTTAATTCCAAATCCTGGTGTTTTTTCTATGAAAAAGTAAAGGGGGGGCAGGCTGGTCTTCAAAAACTGGATTTGATGTTTTCATTGCACAAGGCACTGTCTTAGGTAGGGAGTATCTGATCTGTTCTTGCAACATTTGTTTACAGTTTTGAAAAGAGAAATGAAAAAAAACCACAACAGAATTACTATGCTAAACCAATACAGTAAATGACCAAACTGATCTTTTGTACTATTTGTCTTCCAACATTCCAGGTGGAAATCATCCAGTACATTTATATGTTGATTTATTACAGTGTGGAGTAAAAAAAAAAAAGAGAGAGAGAGAAGCAGTAGGGGGAAAAAAAAAAGGTAAAAGAGGAATGAACTCAAAAAGTAAGAATTCTTTTTTAAAATAATAAACTCTCAAAACACTACCTTCCAGTTTTGAGAGGCACCAGTACAGCAGCAAGGGGCCACAGTTCTCCCTCCTCCACATCCATTGCAGTGTCCATACAGAGGTGCAGCTACTCAGATGGTGACACCATCCTCACAGCAATTAGCAGTGTGACAATGGTGATGATGGCAGTAGGTAAAACTTCCCAGTACTTAAAAAGCTGATAGCGCTTTAGCCATCAGTTCCCACAATGATAAATGTACTAATGACTCAAAGTGAATTTTCTGTCCATAAAAAGGCTCCTTTAATGCCTTCACCTAATTCCTCAGGTGCACCATCCCTTGTCCATCTGTTCCCTACTGAAACCTTCCTTTTTTCCATCCCCCCCCTGATTCCAGATCTAAATAATGACTGTAATAATTTTTGTTTCTTTTTCTTTCCCTGGTATTTATTTACTCTTGCACACAAATTCTTTTTGAGTTTTGAAGGAAATCTTGAGGGTCTGCCTGATGGCTTTGAAAAGGGATGATAGCTAATGGAATCTAGCTATCATTTGTCTTAAAAACACCGATGTGTAATACATTGCTTCTAAATTTACAATTTTCTTTCCCTCTCATTTCTGGAGATCTTTCATTAGTGCCAACTGCATTTTTTCAGAGAGCAATGACCTACCTTTTTACTAAATTTTTTTTCCTTCCAGTAGGGAATATAACTAATATAATAACTTCCATCAGCAGGTGCAGGCAGGTGAGTAATGCACAGGGCTTTCAGGGTTCTGCACCTTTTTCCTGACCTAGAGGCACTCCAATTTATGAGGTCCAAAGTCTTTCTTTTATATCTTCTGAACTGGAACTGAGGGAAGTAGACATCCAACCCTACCGAGACTGAAAAGCTTGCTCAGATAGCCTCTTGCTCGTGCATGCTGATGTCCCCACTTACATCGCCTCTGTCACTATATCAAGTTTCATAGCAGTATAACAATGACTCTTTGAAGGTGCCTTTATAAGCTGCATCTGTACCTGTTTCCTCAGCACAAGGTGCATGTGCTCACACCCATATGTCAGCATGCACCTTGCTAGGGTGGGTTCTGGTATGTGGAGCATGTGCCTGCGTTTTGTCTGCATCTGCTTTGGAGTACCAAGCAGAATAAGTGGCTCAGAAAAATCTGATTGACACCAGTAGTTTTAAGCTCATGCATGTCTAGCTACTTGTTCAATTTGTTTAGTCCAGTGGTCTCCTTTATTAGGAGCCTTAGGGTTTTTCTTTTGATTTGGCAAGATGATTATAATGAGAGCTCCTTAGTCGCTACTACACCAGGGTATCTGCCCACTTGCTCTCAGCCTCTGCTCTATAGCTTGTGATTAATGTAAAACAGTCAGATGCCCTTCAGATCAGTCGAATTTGGGGATTCTATTATAAACATGAAAAGTGTGCTGACCGCACAAAGCCCTTGGTGGTACCAATTAAAGACAGCATCATTCAGAGTTGGCACTTCTCGTGCCGCTGCCTTTTTTTTTCTTCCTCTCTCTCTTTTCTTTTTTTTTTTTTTTCTTTTTTCTTTTTTCTTTTTTCTTTTCACAGCAAATCTTTCCATGGCAGTGGTGGCCCCTTCACCTCCATGCATCTGTGCCATGCTCCAGCCCCAAGGTGTGACTTCCTTGGGCAGTGGGGAATCACCTTCCTTTCCACTCTTGCTGCACAGTTTCTGTGCCCCTTAGCTAGCCCTCCATCTGGCCAGATGTGAGCAATGGGATTTGAGTGCAATATCTCTGCATGTCACCATAGAGAGATGGGGAGTATTGCCTGGACTGCCCCTAGCAGAAAGCCTTGTGGTGTCCCTTCCCTGCTGGTGCAGCAGCTCCAGGCTGCCACCGCACATCATTTGATGAATTTCACGGTAGGAACCCAGCTCAACATTATCAATATTATTTTATTCCAGTCAGTATTCCAAGTATTCCTTGAATGTCACAAGTGAAGAGCCGGATTATTCACAAAGTGCCCAGTGTTAAATCCTATTTACATGCAAAAATTGTGCCAGCTTACCCAGAGGTTAAATCAGTGCAAACACCTTCTGTGTGGACTCTTCTAAACTAATGAGAATGACCTCCCATAATTTCTTTAATTAAAGAACAACAACAACCTAAATCAAGATAAAACATGCTTCATATTAAAGGTTGGCCAAGCAAATGGTTTCACATTGCTAGAAATGCTGACTGTACTTTTTACACTGACTGAATTACGCTAGTGCTTTGGGCAGAGCGAATCTCTGCTCTGGTTTCTGGCTGCTGGTCGAGCAGCTGCAGCAGTGAGAGGGTGTTACACCTGCCCCCACCAAAGTCAACAGAGGTTTTGCCTCTGCCTGTGAGGTGGCCAAGGTCTCTCTCCAACACACACATTGTGTGTTAAATCCCATGCACCACTTCTGGTATTTCACAAGTTCACATAAAGTGCCTGGATGAAGACAAAGCACTATTTTTCATGAAAGTTACTCTCCCTGCCCTGCATTATGTTTGTCAGAAAGGAATAAAACTGCACCATACAAGAGCAGAGAGAAAAATCCTTTATTTCTGAAATTTCATCTTCCAGAGTCAGGCTTTTTCTTGTGTAAGGCTCTCCATAAATCTGGAGCCTTGTAACTTTGATCTATTCACCCTCTGTCTACAACATATACTCTGGTGGCACTTTTTACTTAATGGACTACAAGGATTTGAGGAACCCTCATGAAGGAAAGAAAAAAAAAAACAAACCACTACTGTTTTTTTCTTAAAAAAAAGACCTTTAAAAGCTACTTAGATTACAGGTCCAGTGGTGAAGGCAATGGCTATCCTCCTTCCTCTCACTGCTGATTCAGGAAACCGCTGAGCAAAGTAGCATTGTTTGCTATATTCCCATCCAGCAACAACAATCTCATCACAGATCTTGTGACCATCTAAGATCATCTTGTTTATCTCAAGATATCCCCTTCTAATCCTGCTGTTTTCTAAGTTTGTCCTGAGAGATGATTATTCAGCTGCTTTTCACAGACCTAAACCCTTCACTTGCTTATACCACCTGTTCATGTAGGGGTTGGTTTCTCCCCACAGGACTCTCCCTAGCCATGCTCAGACCCTCCTGAAAGGGGCTCTGTGCCCAGCGAAGTCATCCAGAAAAGTTGTCCCATGAGGTTACGGGACATCAGTGGTGTTCACTGTGTGTCTTACTCCAACAAGAACCTTATGAACAAAATCACTGTGATTAATCCTAGCAGAGAATATGGGCAAAACTGGAATGCATTTTTCTTCCCAATCAATATTATGGAGCTACCACCAATCCTTTAATAATGTTTTATTCATGGATGAAAAGATACTAGAGTCCCAATACATTATAGACATTCACGTTTAGACCTGTAAATGAACCCCAAAATAATCATAATATTTTGTTACCTGCTACACATAGAGTATACACTCAGTTTACCAGTATATAAATTGGAGATAAACTGCATTTAATCCCATTAAGCATTAAAATGTAAGCAAACAAAGTGACTAACAAAATATAGCGGGGTGGCAGGAAAAGAAAATAAGCTTAGAAAATAATTGGTTCTCAGGAAGTTAATGAAAGTTTGTAGTATGCTTTTTATATGAATAGAGTTCAGAAGAGATTATTTTTTTTGAAGTGTTACTCACAAATCTCCCGTATCCACAATAGATCTTTTGTTAACTGTACCTGCACATCTATTGTGTACGACAGCCTAATAAAATGAAGTCATTTTAATAAACATTGTATCAGAATATCCTATCTTCTATGTGGCAGTGCGAATTTCCACCACTGAAGGAAACATTTAACATTCTCGCCATTTTAATACTTTTAATAAATATTTGCAATTCCTGTGATAATGCATAATGGCAGAAAAATGCATTGCCTCCAAAATTTATGTGGCTGCTGGCAGGTGGCCATTTTCCAATTTTCTGTCTCGCTAATATACATTTATTATGTATTTCTAAGGGGGCTTTTTTTTTTTTTTTCCCCCTAGTATTTGGCTTGCCATAAAATTGCTGTTTCTTTTACAAAAGAAAGCGCTCGTGACAAAGAAATTCCAATTGAACCTAAAACTGACAAATGGACATCTGCTGGCCAAGCCAGAGAAGAAAAGCATTTGCCTGACATAGCTTTTAGTTTGATCCCTCCCATCAGCCAGAGCCACAATATGTTTGGATCAGAGACTCATATTCCAAACTGATAACGAGGATCAGTTCTCGCTTAGTAATATTTTCTGAAGTGTGACATTGCATTGCATCATGTTACGCGTGACATGACATGAAATAACATAACGTTACATGATGGGTTATGACATAGGGAAGTAAGATGCAAGTTAATGTTATGCATTACATTTATTTATTTATTTTTCTAAACTGTTGGAACAGAGCAGAGGATGAGCTGTGAGTGGTCTCTTCTATGCTGGCTTTCTACAACAGCCATCATTATAGTATCTGAGCATCCACCAGCAGATAATTAAGCCTCTATTGACAGCTGAAATCCTTGAATCTTTCAATAAGCACATACCGTTCTCTGTATTTAAGTAGCAGTATTCATTTGAAGAGCAAGGGAGCAGTGACTCTAAGTATGAAGCATAAACAGACAGGCAATAAGAAGTGGTAAAACTACTAAAATGATACATACTTATCCTCTAAATGGAAGGAAGCTGATTTTGTAAAACTCTTTATTGCATTCATAACAAAGCGGGGGATATCCTGTATCACACTGCATGTGCTTCTTGAAGATCCTTTCTGGTAGAAAATGGTGTTCAGAGAGCATGATTTGTTATCAGGGAGCTATTTACGATGGCCAAGATAGAAGGGCACTGAATAAATATCTATTGCTCTCAGGAACTGAAACATGATGGTGCAATAGATGGAAAGAAATATCTCAGACAAGCAGAGGAACAGAACCTCCCTACCCAAGGTGGCTGCAAATTCAATAGCTTTTTTTTTCCCAAAGCTGTGAAGCAACAGGATAATCCAATTAATAATATACTGTAAGGGAAGGAAAATATTGCCAGCATGTTGGGGGGAGGTTCTTAATATGCATGAAAAGGATTTTTTTTTTATGCATAAGAAGTGGATAAAGTGAGACCAGCTAGGAGGCCTTTTCAGCCTTCCCTGCCAATGAAACCGGGGGCAGATTAGTGTTATTACTTTTTACCATTGCTCATAGGGCATGTAGCCACTAGTAGACTCCAATTCTGTTGAGAGAACCCGATATATGCAGCATTGTGAAAATGAAACTTGGACTGCTTGCACACATTGTTAGTCTTGTGAACATCCTCCCCTGCCCCCACCCTCTGACTGAATTAAATTTGCTTTGTGATGCACACTAAAAAATAGGGGGATAGTATGAAGAAATAATTGAACAAAATACCAATATATGTTGGGTGCCCTGCAGTCAGATTTTCAGTGGGGCTGAGCACCTGTTTTTTCAACCACTTGAGAAAGAAAATCTCTATCTAGTGCCCTGGCAACAGGAAGGTTCTGTTTTGGGGCCCAGCAGCCAAAGCCCTGCTGGTATCTTGGTACCCTGGAAATCATTACTGACCATGCAGGTGACATGGAAGAAATTAAAGATTGATGGCTGACTTGTAATGAATTAGGAGTTAAAGGTACAGAGTGTTTTTCTTATATATAATTTATATTTATCTGCTGTCAGACTGCATTCCACTTACCCTGGCCCTGTTCCAATAATGCATTAGCATTACTGCAATTAGTGGGAGAAAAATGAGCTTTTATCAACCTGTATTTCAACAGGACTTTGGGACTTCTGCAGCAGGTTACAGGACTTCTTGCACAAATAGATAGACTGTTGTTAAGGCTGGTTTCTGATGCTGATCTGTGCTCTTCCTCTTCTCCATCTATTATTTTTCTGTGATTTATACTAATTCCTGGAATGATAAATACAGTCTCCCTAGCAAAGGAGGAAGTCTATCCTGTATCTGTGCTGACAACATCAGAAGTTGATTTTCCTCATCAGATATTGTTAAATATGCTCAAAAACAACTACTTGGACATAAAGATATGACAAAAAGATAGGTTGTTTTGGCACCTTCCACGTGCTTCCCAGTTGCACTCTGTGCAGTAGAAGAGGTGCAACAGTGCATGGCCACAGAAGTGAATACTAGGTCTTTCTGCAAAGGACCACTGTATCTTCAGTGCTTGGTTTGAAAAAAGGGGCCAGTCCCCACCAGTTCGTGGGTGTTCTTTTCCCCTGGTGCAGGCCTTACAGATAAATATACCGATGTCAGTGGCAGGTATAGACAGGTGGGCATTTGCTGAACCTACAGTGGCTCAGTGAAGCTTGGCAGGCTCAATTAGGTGTGGTATAAAAAAGAAGAGGACTGTTTGCTTTGATGGAAGCTGTGGCTAAACCCTCAGACTTTCCCCGTCATGCCCGACAGAGTGTATTTGCTCAGGAAAAGTTGCAATTCGTGTTAGATTACTAGTTGGCATTTGACTGTAATTCACAGAGCAATAAAGGCTACAGAGGGTCTAGTCAGGAGCAATGCAGCTGAGGTGTACAGAACAGCTGCTGGGGCACACAGGCTGCATTGGAGTTAATCTGCTGCCATCTTACTTTATCTTGGTCAGGCACCACGTTCCTGTTTTCACCAAAGCAGCAAAGTGACTTTTCATTATGCAAACAACTGTTGCTTCTTGGTCTAGGAAGCCCTCAAAGAGAGTAGTGAGAGGGTGTCTTTGAACTGAAAAAGGAGAATACTACAAGCAGTTAACTGAGAAATAGGACTGGCTACTGTACAACAGGTTAAAATCTCTAATTTGCTGGGGAATTAGGCATAAGTTGCTTCCTTGTCTGCATATTTATTTTTTTTTTCCCTTTACTTGACCTGTGTTGGCCCCAGTTCAGGAAAGAATCGCTATTTGGAAAAGTGCTTACTGGATTTAATGTGAATGTTTCAGTGCTTCCCTGAACAGTCCTGGAGACTCTGCAGCACTGGATATGTAGATGACAAAGGCACATTTTTAACTGATGATCATGGGCTTATGCCAGGAGTAAAATTGCAGTTTGGAAGTGGTCAGCTAGAAATAGTCTTTGTTTTTCTTAAACTGAAAATTAACTGTGTCTAACTTTTTTTTTTTTTTTTTTTTTTTTTTTTTTTAATGAGAATCACCTATCCATTTTGAAGCTATTTCAACTGAAAACCATGAGAATTCGGTGCAAACTTCAGTTTTTCCACCAGAACTTCTCAGCTGTCTGAAAAATTATGGGAGTCTTGAGTACCTGCCCAAAAGATAATGATTTTTAATAAATAGTATAATTCTGTAAACTCTCTTATATATGTTTTTATATATAAATACTACAGAATTGATACAATTTATTAATATATACTTGTATATATTATTCAATTTAGGGTGATGCTATAATTTTATTAAATAATACAGATAGTACTACACAATTATATAGAAATATCTAATTAGTATTTGGGATTCAGGAGAAAAAAAAAGTAATGATTTTTCTTTGCAATGGACAATATGCAAATATTGTTGAGATGCTACAATGCAGCATCAGTGCAAGTTTAAATTTCTGTATGATGATCAGGTTCACTACTCTAACCCCTCCTCCTGCCACTTAAGTTGAAGTGCAGCTCAGAAATTTGCTCATGAGTTCTGTGTTACTAAGTGGTACACTTTTCTACAGACTTGTTTTGTCTAATTGATTTCTTCTTCCTGAATTTACAGCCATGCTGCTGCCTTTTTAGAACTGCTTTGTGGACTTGCTTTCCATATATTTTGGTGTGATTAGTCCGTTTCATATGAGAACCACCTGTATTTTGTTTCCATTTTTTTTTTATTAAGTGGAGGATACATCGTTGAGCTTTTCTGTTGCTCATGTTCAATACAAGTTGATAAGAAGCAGATATTTGAAGAAATGGAGAAAAGTAGATTAAAGATTACCTGTCCCCTCATGGTTAGCTTTCTTGTAGATGAAATGGAGAATTTGTGAGAGGACACAAGTGGGTGATACAATCATTTCTCTACCAGTAAGCTGACTGTATCAGTGGTCTGAATAATGATTTCCTTGTGAGAAAAATTCACAGGTAGGTATTTCTGACTCTGGTACATGCTGTTTCCTTAGCAATGGACTTGGATTACAATCCAACTCTGCTAGGCCCATTGTCAAAGTATAATAATAATTAATCTAAACTTTTTTTATTAGGGGGGTACACTAGTATTTTCAAATCAGGATGCTCTTGAAAAGGGTATGCCTGGTAAGTTTTAATCTCACAGTACAAAGGTTGCCTCAGGTATGAAGGGCAGGTTGATGAACAGGAAATAGATTGCTAAAAAAAAGACAAGCTGCACTTAGCACAAATGATGCACTTGAGTAGCAAACCTGGTTGTCATACAGAGATTTAAACTTGCACCGCATCGTAGCACCTTGACCCTTGAACCTCTGCTCTCAAACCTGCAGGGGTGCATGTGCAGTCACCCCAGCAGTGAGTGCATGGCTGCTGATTTCATCCATGTCAGTGAGTTTAGTTTGTTTGCAAAAGATTTCTCAGAAGTAACTTTTCATTACAGAGGGTGGCCATTAAAGAAAAAACCACAAAACCTCACAAAAAACAAGCAAGGAAAAACACCTGAATCCAAGGAAAACTGTGGCATTTCTCCATGTATCTTCTTAGTCTTGTACATTTGGTAAGTATTTAAAGTGCTACCTTGTAGGAATAGACAGCAGCAGATGGCGGCAATAACTTTAAAGAGCAGCTTTTTCTCTCACTTGTTTTACAGTGTGGCCCAGTAGTCTTCCTAAGAGATATTGCTTGTACACTCTCACTGTTTCTCTTAGGATAATCAGTATAGGTGGGTAATAATGCATAGCAACATACAATTAAAAATTAATAGTGAAATGATTACATTATTCTCTTCTGGCAGAAAACCCCTCCACCTTACAACAAAGGCCTTTAAAGCACTTTAAACTTTGGCTGTTTTCCAAACTAGCTAATTAACACTCCACCTAGCAGTAACTTCTGTGAAGCCGACACGTTATTGCCAGGCAGGAATTGATGAGTGTCCATCGAGGAAGCGGGCAGGTGGCTGGGAAGTCTTTGCCCAGCATCCCTCTGCCCTCAGCTGTGCCAGTTGTACCACACCAGGACAATCTCTCAAATGGCAACAGTGTGGCAAGTCAGGCTTTTATAGTATCGGAATAAACCGTGACATTCAAAATTGAAAGACGATGTGCTGGGAAGTCTAGAGAGAGCAGTTTTGCTTTCCTCAACACCAAAACAAAGGCTCTGCGATGTTACATATATTATTCTGATCACAAAAGTATCTTGCATTAGGGCTTTCAGCGTGAGATAATTGACCTTGACATTGCTTTCAGCTAAGGGCACATAACTCTTATCACAGTGACTTATCTTGAAGAAAAGCGTGCAACTGCAAAGAATATTTACCTACTATCCTTTTTTTTTTTTTTTTTTTTTTTTTTTTTGTTGTTGTTATTCTTGAAAACTGTGCACTGCAAGGACAAGTAGGCAGAAGTGTCGTGAGGGATGGAAGGTATTTTATGTGGATGAACACGTGAAGAGGTGATTATGTATTGCTAAAAGTCTAATCCTTGGATAAACTACAGTTTGCTATTAATTCTTTGGACTTGCTTAGCTGCTACTTAACATTTCCATGACTTAACAATTAGATTCTTGAGCTAAGAGTAACTTTTCAACAAAATGTGTAGGGATTAGAAACATTGATAATTATATTAATTAATATTAATGGGAGTGACAATATTTGTAGTCATATGACAAACATGAGGAAAGCAGGGCTTTAATTTTATCAATTAATTCTGTTTCTAATTGCTTTCACTATTCAATTGTCAGAACATGTTGCACTTGCAACAAGAAATGTGTTAAGCAGGAATTGCAGACCAAAATTAAGGAGGAACAGAGATGTGTATTTGTATATGGTATCGTCTGTTATCCAGAAACAGATTTCTGTGGGCTTTGCATTTTTTCCTCTTTGTGTATTATAAATGCCAGTTCACTTGGAGTAATGGGATCAGTCTCAGCTGATCTGCATTAGTAGGTAGGGAGGCAGTCAGGAGCAGAAAATGCCACTTAGTCACCTGGCACCTATAGGAAGGAGTGGGAAGAAGGGTATTTGGAGATCTCTTCACTAAGGGCTGGCAAGACAGGCAGACCTTGGAAAAAAGAGTTCAGTGTGTGTATCTATACTGACCGCTCAGATTTGTTTAATACATTTGATTTGATCCAAGCTGTCTCTAATGTAAGGCAGAGCTGCGGTTCACTGGCCTTAATCCTTCCCTATGCTCCCGTATCTGTTCCAACATCTCCACACTGCTGTAAAACCAACATAACCCACCCTCAGCACTCCCTGGTGTGAGGGAAATCCCCCAGCAGCCCCCTCGCTGAGCATCCCAGCTGCCACAGAGGATTCTTGGCACCAGGAGCAAGGCAAAGCCCTCCCAGTAAATGGGTCCAGCACAGGGCAGAGTCATAAGAAAAATGCTCTTGCTTGGTGTCCATCCATTGGGAAAAAAATCATATCCATAAATGTTTTCTGCATAAAAATCTTCATGTCCTGAAACAACTCTCCTTAGAGAGATTTCAGCCCATAAAGAAATCTTAAGGCGTTAAAGTTTCCCCCTGCACAAAGCCTTCACCACTTAACAATCCAAGAGGCCAATAAAACAAAAAAATACTATCTCCTGGGGAAGAGGCAATAAAATAAAAAAAAAAATGCCACCAGCTAAGAATTGTGCCTTCGATGGCTCCACAGGCAAGACAGCAACAATCTCTACAACTGCTAATCCCTCGTGCGGTCTTAGACTCACTGCCCTCTCAGTCTGTGCCCAGATGCCAAGTGCAATGTTTCAGGGGCTGCTTTTCTTCTCAGCTCATCCATCCCCTGGTCTCCCTGTAAGACCGATTAAATACCTCACCAAATATTGCACATGCAGATGAGGGAATTTATCAACCAGTAAATGCTGGTTTAGTCACCTTTTGGCTTTTGCCAGCTAAACTGGGGAAAGTTGCTGTTTGCCTTGACTCTGCGGATGTTGGGCACTACTGTGGGAGGGAAAGCAGCCTGGGGAGTCCCTCATCCACACTCCAGTGATTCCAGGGGGACTCACCCATGAAGATGAAGGAATATACTCAAATTTTCTTCCTTCTTCCGAGCTGGATACACTGCCCATCCCATTCCCTCTCCTTGCTGACAGACGATGCTGATCCCTAGCATGTTTACATGTATGCATATTTTTAGGATAAAATCAAGAAGCATCATTCTACCTTGTTGCGCAAAAGCCACACTGTCAAAAGGCATTGAAGATTGATTCAGATCTTTTGTGCTGCTATAAACATTGCTGCTTCTCTATCTCCCCATCAGGAGACGGAGCTTGGAATTAGTCCTTTTGTGTTTGTTTCCGCTATGCTGGGCTGGACCTGTGAGCCTTTGCTTTTCCCCATCAGGAAGCATAGATTTAACGTATCGAACGCACCAGAATTGCTTAATGAGTGCTCAGTGAATATTAATAAAAGTTTGGATGTGACTCAAGCTACAATGGATGAAAAGTTTGAAGGCTTTGGTTCAAGATTATAGGAGGTTGTGAGAAAATATGGTATCCAGCAGCTAGCATATAGTGCAGATATTTCACTATCCAGGGATCTCTAATTACTAATAATGTACAGGAACAGTATGATATGTCCTTACAATTGCAGAATCCTTTTCAAAGATAATCTTTAATAGTTTATTTGACAACCTGTAAAATTATAGAAAATTATTAGTCTTGGGAATTACAAAAATCCCCATAGTACAGTCAGACAATAAAATTATAATTACCTATGGGTAATTGAAATTTAACTGTTTTTTTATTGTATATTACACATCAATAGCAACATAAGTTCAAGAGTGTCCCCCTCCCTTCCCTTTTCTTTTCCTTACAGAAGCAGGGAAAATGGACAACCCTGCTGGTAGCTTGTGAGCCCTTGTCACAGAACAGAGCTTGAACAATTTCGATTAAAGCAGTATGTTCGAGACTGTCATTAGACCTGCATTAAATTACATATCTGGAATGTTAAAAATAAAGAGTATTGAAGCTTATTCACAGCTGCCTGTGATAAAGTATGTAGTCAAGGTTTTGATTATCTCTAAAGTTCTTATTTTTCTCTTTTCTAAAACTTATTGTTTCGTCAAACAAATATATAGCACATTTAAGAACAGTACGAGCACATGAGCGGAATTGCTTAAGATGGATAAAGCATTAGCATGTTTTCATTCCGTGCTTGGTAGTATTGTTTCGTATTATCAATGGCAATTTATCAATTATACAAGAGAGAACAAAGCTCTTTGCCATCTTGTAGCTCCAGAACTGCCTATTACAAGGCCCAAGGCTTGAGACCCATCTTGGACCTCAGGAGGCATCATTTGACGTTAGCAATTGCATTACTAGCTTTTGCCTTGTCCTCTCTCAGTGACCCTGTGGAGGCTGCTCAGTATTCAGCACCATGGCACTTCAGGATTTTCAGGGCTTTTTTTCTAAACCATGAAAATTAAAACTTTTTCTCTTCCCTCCTTCTGAACCAGGGCTCTTGGTAAGGAGGCATGACTATTCACTATGCCTCCTGTCTGAAGTCTGCTCTTCTTGGCTAGTCAGTGAGAGCATCCAGTCCCCTCTTGCCATGTTGCTTGTGACAGTGTTAGAAGTTTTTAGAACAAGCTTAAGGAGAAAACACAAGCTTTTTGATGCTGGTCGTCCAGCATAAACCCTAAAATACGGTATGTTTGACAATTAATTATCTATATGACAGCTTTATTATATACTACTAAGATGCACAATAACGGTGTTTGCTTCTATCCAAGGATCAGGCTGGCTACTTTTATCTGATTCTGTAAAGTGCCTTGTGATCATTATGTGAATATTAATTACTGCACAAGTGAAAATATCTCTGTTTTATTAAGAGTTTCAATTAAAGTGTTTAATACACAGAGTTTCTCATGAGAGAGGCATCACAAAGACTGAGTACAACATAATGGCAAGCCAGGTATTGTTATGATTATTATTACTATTATTTATGTATAATCATTGAAGTATTCACTGAAAACTGGGAAGTGGAGTTCCACAGAACTCATAGTAACAGCTTTTTTAAAAGGAGGAGGCAACCACAGCAAACCATCTCTGCTCTGTGGCACAACTAATGCTGCATACAGTCCAGTCTGGAAATTTGTGATCCTTAGTGTTTTTTTCCCATATCCAGTGCTCAAAGAAGGTAAAAAATTCTGCAGGATCTGTCATTGCCTGCCTTTCTTTAATTCAGGTGCTTTTCATTCTTCCCACTGCCTTTTTTTCTCAGGCTGTTGGTGTGAAGGGCATCCCTCTGCATTAAAGCTGGGATGCATCTGTTTACCGAGCAAAGCAGCTGGGAAGTTCTCATTCAAGTGATATTTGAACACCTTTACAAGAGACCCAAGGAGTGATATTTTGCCTTCCTAGCTTGTCCTGCCCAGCTAAGGTATTTTTAAGTGTCTTGGCCTCCTGAAAGCTAAAGTGGAGTGTTCATATTAGATTTAAACCAAGCATAAATCTTTCAAAAGCAGAAACCCCAAGAGCAGTTGTATCATCAAAGTACTTAATGGCCTAAGGTACAGGAAAGGAGAGACAGAGCTGGCCCAAAATCAGGATCTTTATGTCAAATAGCCATGACCTCATGTAACCCAGTGAGGAGATGTAGCTGAGAGAGTTTTTGTTTTGCTTTTGCCGTTTCCTAATCCTGCCCCTTGACCAATACCTGAAGGATATAGGGAAGTTCTTTTCCATCCTTATCTCAACCCTAATTCCCTGGCAGATTCCAGATGCTGAGCACAAATGACCTAAAAAAGAAGCTGGAGAACTGTTGTCCACTAGGATTTATATATATGGGACACCTGGAAGCTAAATCTTCCAACCACTAAAATACACCGTACTGTAAGAGAAAGAGCAAGAGATAAATTTTCCTGCCTTAAAATTTCTGCTCATGCCACTCACTGAGGCTAATTTTTACCATTTTGACTCCAGTCAGAAGTGCTTTACCAACATGAGCGTTGTATTCTGAGCTGTGATGTGGGGAGGAAGTGAGAGTTACAGATGAGCAATTGTAGCACCATCAGGATTAAAGCCAGGTCAAACTTTTTATTTTGATAAAAGTCACTTTTTTTGGTGTAAGAATGGGGAAAAATACATTGGTTGTTTTCAACACATTGTATCAAAAGGTTATTATTTGCTCCCACAAATATGATTCAACTGGAGAGACCCAAATCTTATGGTAATGGGAAAATATTTTTGAATGAAAACACAAGCTTTTAGGAATAGCCATTGACCCTTGAGTACAATATAAATGAATAGGAGGGTCCCAAGAGGGCTTCAGAGAGCTCTCATGGAAAGCACTTTTAATGGACCTCATTTTGCCCCCATCTGTAGGGTGCTTGAGCTCACAAATATTCAGGTAAAAAAGGCTGCAAGCTTCCATAGAATATAAAAAATTTAGGCTATACCTTGTTTTCCACAGGTGTGAGGTTAGAAATGCTAATAAAAGAGTTAATCCCGGCCTGCCCGGCAAAAGGGAACAGTTTACATTTGGGAGATTGCAAAAGCCTTTGGAGTGTGTGGATGTGGATGTTGTTACTTCCTGACGGAGCTGTCCCAAGAAGACGGGGGTGGGAAGAAGAGATTGGCCTTTAACTAAAGCAGCTGGAGTGAAAATAGAAAGGTTAGTGTAAAATTTTTTTGAAAGTGAACTCCAATAAAATTCTAGGTATGTATTTTTTTCTCCTGTGAGAACCTAAAATTAAAACTTAATACAGAGCTGTGAAGGCCATCTACAGCATTTCAACCACATTTAAACCCAGAGAGCCTGGTTGGTTGTTTTTCAGAAATTTCATTAAGTTGACCTGAACTTTTAAGTATATTAATAGTTTGGAAGAAAATAAGAAATAATTAAGGAAACTTTCACCAAAACCCTCTCCTCAAATTAAGAAAACAAAACCAAAACCAAAACCAATGTATAGTTGTAAGAAATACTATATACATTTATTAGATTATTTGGTAGAAGACCCAGAGAGCATTCTGTCCAAAAGCCAAATCACATCCCCCCCCCATCCTCCCCCCCCACACACACACTTGTTCCCAAATGACAGCCACTGAGTCCTTCTTTGCTACCATCTTCAGCTTGCTGGAGCACTGGTGTCAGGAAGGCCTCAATGCTGTGACACAAATTGGCCACTCCTTAAAAAAAAAAAAAACAGAACTTGCTCTTAAGCAGTGTCTTGTCTTCAAATAAGGGGAAAAAAAAGGCCAAAACTCTGTTGCATGGTCTTTAGTCAGTGAACACTCTACCCAGAGATTTTGCTGCACTTAGCAAAAGGTTTTAGAAGTGCAACATTTGTGTGTGTAGTTTTCAGGGTTTTGCTCCTTCTGCTGCATGATGGCTGCATGAATGGGAGCAGGCTGGGACCAAGCCATCAGAGATGGTGATTAATTACAGAACAGGCTTTTCTGAGCCTCTTCTCATTTTTGTATTGTTTTCATTCTTGCCATTTGTAAGCACAGAAGAGTTTGAGAGAATAGGTGGAGGCTGTGCCTGAATTATGGCCCTTGAGTGAGCACGAAGAGAAGGGCTGGACATGCCTGTTTCTTGCCTCTAGGCAGCTCTACGTTATGCCCAGCCAATGATAGTACCAGGCAGTTATTTATAAGGAGAGCTGGATGTCCATTTGCTTTGTAGCAGTGAGGGAATGCTTATTGTGCAGCACAGAAAATTACCTTAGGCCTTGTTAGGATCTTCTGGAAAAATATACGCTACAATCTGGTTTACTTATATACCCCCATGACTTGGTGTCCCCCTGCACAGATGAGGGACCCCTAAGAAGCAGTGTAAATGTTCTAGTCGATACGCCTTGGCAGAGAAACTGCACCGTAATTTCTTTTTTCCTTCTTTTCTTCCTTTTGTGTGAGCTTCCTGTGCTAGCAGCTAACCATTTCCTATAAGGGAATGGCATTGTGTTAAAGTTATATAGTGTATCATATTAAATTTTATAACAGCTCTTTGTGTTTTGAAAAGACTTGGGGGGGAACAGCATCAATCAGGGAACCACATTTGATAGACTTGGAAGGGGCCTCCTGGGTCATTTTATCCAAGACCTCTATGAAATGGGAAGGATTCTGCAAGATACCTTACCCATAAATATCTCTATCCTTTCCTTAAAGACACTGAGTGATTGTGCCATAAGTACCTCAAGCAGGTAAACTCGTCTGATTGACCTTACGATCAAAAAGTGGCTCCTAATACTGTATATAATGTACAATTTTCAATTCTTTCAGCTGTAGCTAAGCAAGAAAAAAGGGCAAATACCCAGTAATGGGCAACAATACAGACGGTGCAAACAGTTTTGCTTTCACTTTACTGCCACCACCTACCATAAATCTGGATGTACCATTGATACTTGGTTTCCCACTGTAGTGTCTATGATCCTTGTAGTATCTATCTCACTTTGCCTCTGACTTTTGGAGAGCCAACGTTACAGAGTGTAGAAATAACAAAGATGTACGAGCAGCACTTTCCGATTCAGAAAGCCATTCAAAACCCTATGCCATATAGTTAAAGTATTTATTTCTATTTTCTATTTATTAGAATTTGTGAGTTGTTTCTTGTCAGGACCATGGGAGCCAGGAGAAGCACAGGGCTTTCTATGGCTCTGTCAGAGTGTCAAAGAAAAATTTTCATTCTCCTCCAACGATTGTGCATACTGAAAAAATAAATACCTGGTAGCTGAGCTGTTTGTTGTTGCAATAGTGATGCATCGTGTGCTGGTTATGGCCCCACGCTGCTCTGCCTTCTTTCTCTCAGTGAATATTAGGAGAAGTGTCGTTTTGTACAGATGTGTTATTAAATCACAGACACGTTCATTTCTGGGAGCTTCCTGAGCTGCACATAAACTCTCTTTGGCTTGGTTTTTTTTTGCAAGTGCTGAAAGGTGATAAGAGAGCTGAAAGCCATGTGCTCTCCCACCTGTTTGTGTCAGGCATATGGAAAGGGGTTGTCTCATGGTGTCCATCTCACCTGGCTGACCATTACCTCATTCATTCTGCATGGAGGAAAAAGTTAGACATCCTTCAGCATCTCTTCGCAGCTCCCAGGGAAAAGCAGGTCTTCAAAAGCTGACTATGTCATGGTGGTGGCAGCAAGGCATTGCTGCCAAGATATAAGGATGAACAACAGCTGTACATCAGGTTTTATTGTTGTCACCAGCCACTTCCTGAACATCCAGCATCACACCCACACAAGACACTGAGGAGGTCCAGTAAAAGCTTGTGAAAATGTCTGGCACAAATAGTATTTTAACTGCGGCCCAGCCTCTATTTACTAGACAATCTCGTGAGAATGCTACTCACAGCCTGATCCAGAGAAGCGTGTTTCAGACTAGCTGAGGAAGAGTCAAGAGGTATTTCTTAATCAGAAGATCTGAGAAAGAAGTTTATGAGGTTGAGGTATCCTGAGCTTAGTTTTAGTCTTCTCATTGTTCTGGGGTAGATTAGATAATCCTCCTTTGTTCTGGGGGGCTTTTGGTTGTTTGTTTCTTTCATAATTGCACTTGTACACAGAGGACTGCTGCATAATGGGCCAGGAAAACTGGAGTTCAGTCCCAAAATCAAAAGGCATAGAAAAGGGGAGATAATTTAGAAAGATTATGGTGATCCTGGGTTTGAAGATGTCAGTCTCTGCACACCCCTGCCCCAACTTTTATGATGTGCCTCCTTTATGCCTCATGCTTTCGTGCTGATTCAGCCTGGCACTCATCCTTCTCAGCTCCATGCTAATCATTTCACAAATTGCTTAACATTTATTTTAAATGCCTTGTCTATACAATTAAATAAATGCCTTCCTTTCTTTGATGTGCAGGGTTTTAAAATATTTGTTTAGTATTTAATCACATAGAAATACAGGCTAAAATACACTTCATCCAGTTGTTTAAGGGCACAGGCTGGTGAGATCTTGACAATTCAATCTGATATTATGAAATCACAAGGGAATGTGATTTCAATACCTATGCCAAGGATACAAAACCTAACAGATCTGCTGTTTATTGCTTAAATTCTTCTCAGCCAGTGTCTTTTTCTCATTGCATGACTGGATCAAACTCTCCTCATAACAGTGACGGACATTCCCAAGCCCAGCTCACCCCTCACTCCCTTCCTGCATTAAATTCCAGCTGCAACCTCCACTGAGGTGATCTGAAGCCCACACAGCATTTGCTTACACAGGATCTTGGGTACTTGCTCCACGTGACAAAAAACAGGTCCACTCCCTTCACGCTGACCTGCATCAGTCCCAGATATGCCCCATTTTCCTCTTGGTGTTCCTCACTCCCCTACATTGTAAATCCTTGGGAAGGGGAGATTTGCTTTTTGTTCTTCTAGTATTATGATTATTTTGGAAGGGGGGGGGTCTTTTTAGCATGGAATTCTGACCTGTAACTGTGATGTTAGGTACTGCTAAAACCAAAAAGTTAATTTGCATCAGGTGCACCTAAAACAACAACAAAATATATCGTAGAGATTTTTCCAATCCTGTTCAGTGCACAAATGCCAATCAGGAACAAATATGGGGCTGTATCTTGCAATCCATTTTGATATTTACAACGGAACATGGCATACCATTTAATTTAAATTTGCAGCATGCTCTGTGTAATTAATGCTGTGCAGTGCCTAGAAAATCCTGATTTCTTAATGTGATACAATGCATGCATGCTGAGACCATTTTTTTAAACTACTGTATCATTTTGGAACATTAATGGGGAGGCACTGCCATTAAGCAGGAAAAAGAGCCGTGCTCACTTGCTCTTTATGAAACTTTCATGCAGCTCCCCAAAATATGATGCAAACTACAGGTTTGTTTTAAAAGAGGGAGGGAGTCAGAGATTTAATTTTCCCTTGACACAGCATGATGCCTGAATAGCCGTGCAGTGATTCCTAAATTATGTGCATTTCATTCCTGGGAGTTGTGAGCATTTTGAATGGGCTGTTGTTAAATACAGTACACAAGCATAAATACTCAAGGGAACAGCTTGCTGAAATTTTGGCATGAGCAGAAAGCTGATATCTATCATGGTAGTATCCGAGCACGTAATAATAATGCATATTGATTTGTCGGCCACACTAAGAGAGGGTTTTGGTATTCTGGGATGAGAACTGCTAAACTTGGGAATATCTTGTGCGATTATAATAAGCTATGGTATTTGTGTGCTGTGGTTTTGGCAGGGACAAAAATGTTCTCATGTTAATCTTTAGGCCTGTGAGACTGGCCAGGAGAGGGGGGGTGTCTCATTTTTTGAGCAGAAGCTGAGAGACCAAATGCATGATAAAGACATGTATATATTAAACAGAAATGAAGCACAGGGAATTTACATCTGTACCTAGGAAGTCAGGTATTGAAAAGGCAATGCGATTTGCAAAAAGGGTCAGTACTGAAAGCCCTTCAAGTTCAGGAATTTTACCACCATGACTTCAGTGCTCTTTGGTGTTTGGTTACCTGCTTTATCAGCCAGCTATATGATGTGAATTGTGAAAAAAAAACCACCACCAAAAAAAACCAAACCAAAACAAAAAACAACCAAACAGAAGGAAAAAACCCACAAAAAACCAAACCAAACCAAAAAAACCCAAAGCAAACCAAAACAAAAGCACAACAAAAACCCAACACGCCCCTTATTCTGTGAAGTATCAGTTTCTACCAGAAGGTACTATAAAAGCTTTGTGTATAGACCTGTTGATAGCAAAGCAAATTCTTCAGGTCCTCTAGATAAATCTGTTCCTAAATATAATGCTTCAACTTCTATATTCTCATCTGACACCTGACAAATCAACCTTAAGAGTAATTGGTCTTGTCTTTGAACCTCTGCAAATACTGTATGAGGAGGGTGGACAATTTATTGATTTAGATTGATTTTTGTAAGAAGCATATGAGACAGATACAGTATCAGGTGTCACACGCTGTATATATTACGCTCCTTGAAAACATCCGCAGGTGACAAGGCAGGGTTCAAGAGTATGTGGAGGTAACGTTCAGCAAGCACCTGCAGACGAAGCCATCCTTCTGCCTAATACCTCTCTGAGTAATTACCTAAGAGAGACACAAGCCAGGAACAATTTAATTGGCCATGTTTAAATTTCAGGGGTGTGATGAGAAGCTTTTCTGTTGGAAGCCACACTCATCTATGTGCTATCACCACACGCACAGACCCAAAGTGTTATTCTGGTGTGAGTTGCCCAAGCTACTGATCTGTTCTTGTTTTCGGTGTGAAGCCCCTCAAGAAGGGGTTGGAGGAGCGGACAGCTATTGAGGTAAATGATTGGATGGTTCACCTCCTGTAACTGTGTTTTTTAGGGCTTTGGTTATTTGAGAATATTACAGGGCAGTGGATCTGTCAGGAGTGAAAGCATTTGTGAACTGGCTGTTTAGTTTGAGACAAAAACTGTCATTAATAGCTCTGAGCCCCAGTAAAGACCCAAAAAACCCCAGGGACAGAGCAGAACAAAAGCAGGCAGAAACAAGATAGCACCAAGGGTCTCATCACTCGGGATGATGATTAAGACATGAGATGGAGGAGAGCTGTCCCACTCGGGTATGAGTTTGGCTGGGGAAATCACCCTCCTCCCGCTGTCTCGCCTCCCTCATCCATAATGAGGGAAGGAATAACTTTGTGGCACACTTTGCACTGGCAGTGCATGCTAACTTCATTACTGGTGGCAACAGCCTGTGCAATCTTCAGAGGAAAGGAATAATAACAAAGAAAAAAAAAATTATAATTACTGAGCATATCATTTTCATCTATAATCTTCATTTCAGAATTCACTATTTCTGATGTCAATATTTTATAATGGAAGAATGAGATATGCTAAGTTTCTACTTGATGGAAGTAAATTCAGATTTAATATTGCCGAGGAGCTGAATTTTTAATACGCTGGAGCAGTGTGCAGACATTCCCCCTGTTTGCTGCTCCTGCCGTTCCTTTGTGCCAGTTCGGTGACGTTCCTGTGACCAGGCAGAAAAATGGAAAGAAGCCGCTCTGAATTTTCAGTGGGGTGACAGTACTTTGTCATTCAGCTCTGTCACGATAATTGGGAGTGTCACACAATGAAACAACACAACACATCCCCGGTAAATGAAGAGTTTTCAAAGTGATGTACAGCCCCTGTCAATTGCCAAAGCTTTTGTTTGTTCACAGGCTGAGGCAGCACTTCCAGAAGTAAAACCACACTGAAGAGGCATGCTTATAAAGTTGGTTGTAAATTGATTTCCTCTGTGTTTTTAAAAAATTGGATCATATGAATGGCAGGAAAATATCCTCTTTTATCATATGCTCCTGGCTTCCAACCTGCTGAGGACTTTCCAAAAACTCTTTAGGAATTTACCTCTTTTCGTTAAATTGGGTTGGATCTCATTAATAAAAGAATGGTATAATGGAAAAGAGTTTCTAAAATTATACTGTAACCTAGAATTGCAGGATTCAGCTTTCTCTGCCTGAAGAAAAAAATTCTGAAGCATTAAACTTACTTTATCAAGCATTGCACCTGACATGCTCTCATAAATTTTACATACATTTTAACTTATTTTAATATTATGCAGGCTTGGTTTAAAATATTCTCATGAAGTAACTAAAATGAAGCTGCTCAGCCATAAATTAGAGCTAAAAAAATACTTGTTCCCCCCACCCCACCAATATTTCTTTACTTAAAAATCAGGTGGTATATGTAAGTTAAATTTTCCCTTGCTGAGGTACTTTGTATGTCTTAATAGGCCTACCACAGAAGCAGTGAGCCATATTTCTGTAGGGTTAAGTGCTCTTTTCTCGCTTTTTCAGTGGTATCTTGTCTAAGAGCAGACATTAGTAACCCTATGCATGCCATAGTTCGGCTAAACCCACACCCAAACATACAGCCATATCTATTTTTTCTTGCAGCGCAGCACCCCAAGGCCGCCCCTTCGGCCAACGTCATCATCCGGCAGGTACGACATCATTGACAACTCACCACAAAGTTCCATTTGTGTCCCGATTTCTTAAGCTATTTCAAAGTGGAGCTAAATTACACAAACATTTGCCTATCTAGACATAACAGGGCTGTTATGAAATACTGTCAGCTTGTTGCCATTTAGCCTGAACACACACTGCATGTGTCTGTCAGGCCATACTTGGGCAGCTCTGTAGCATGCGACGTGTCCCAGACACTGGAGTGATTATGTCTGAATACTCCTTATCTGATTTAAAAGCCGACAATGCTACACATCTGTGCGTGCGTGGCTCTGCTGCTACACTGCGACGCCAGTATTTATTTTGCTTCTGCAAGTTAGTTTTCCTTGAGAAGCAGCAGGGGCCTTCTTCAATGAACTGAAAAATGTGTATTGTATGAAGGTCTGTGGAGGGTTTGTGCTGTAGTTCAGTGGGCAAATGTGAACCCAGGGGATGACATTTCATTTAAACATGTGGTTTACATCTTTACATGCCAAAAATATTAATGTCTTGACTTTAGCACACTGAATTCAGCAATTATTTTTTTTTTTCTTAAATGAAGTAATTATAGCCAAAGCATTCTGTGGATATTTATTCTTCCTTCTCAAAGGTGGAGTTTCAAGCACAAACATTCGGTTTCAGGGCTGAATTGTCAGTATCTGCTCACTTGACACTTTCCCATTAGTTTGTATTGGAAACCACCAGTAGTTTCTTTTCTTGTGTTTATTGTATTACTCTCAGACCTTTGATCAAGACATCCTGGATAACAGCACCATCCAGCTTAATGCCTATTTGCTCTTTGGAAAAAAGTGAAGAATAAGGTTTTTGTGAAAGGATCTGTCAAGGCAGTTAATGTAATTGAGAAGCAGAAGGGCATTTGTGAAAGTGCATCTGAATGTCCCCCTCACATATAATTGCATCAGGAATTCTACATTA